>JAQGAW010001358.1:0-19647 GCA_034698025.1 Phthiracarus crinitus | reverse complement strand
GTCTCGACTGGTGACCATATATTTAAATATAAGCAGTCTTCGGATACGTTTGGATTCGTAAACGTGTCTTTATAGTCAGGTAATGATGCCTCAAATATCCCTTTAAGTTGATAGCAAGAAACCGGCAGTTCATAAGCGTTAATAGCTTCTGACCATTGTTTTATTGGAATCGGTTTTTTGAATCTTAAGCTACCAATTGGTGGTTCAGCGTATGGTATACCTAAGAATTTATTCATACGCTTGCCGTCCACTAAATGTTTTCTGCCATTAATTTGTCCGCTCTTTAGCGTAACGCTCACTGTTTCAGTGTCGCCGTTGCATAAACTCACAAATGCTAATAATATAGATATATAGTCGAAAAAATTCATTTCTAACTCGTGAATGTAATCACAGCATAAAATATGAATAATAAGTATTGAAAACTTGCAGCAAACAAAATAAAAATCTATTTTGCTCAATCATGTACGTTAATATTTGGCTTATATATAAATGTTGTCGATTTAGATTTAATGAATAATGCAGTTGAAGGCTAATTTTAAACGTATTTTATACGTTCAGAAGTGATAATGACTATAATCTTTATAAACTCATGAATTTCCTTTCATCTCACTGAACAACCTTGAGATTTAAAATGAATAATAAATGATTAATTACGAGAGGCTGTAATTAAAATTAAGCAAATCATTTTAGCAAAATTATTAATTATTAAAATATGGATTTCGGAGCAGATTTTGACGATACTGATACGTTATCCCTATTTAAAAAAACATTTGTTTAAAACGTTAATAGCGACACAGAATTGAAGTGGCTTTTGAGCTGAAGGCTAAGGGTATAGCTATTGAAAGCCAAAATATTGTGTAATATTTAAAATGCATGCAACGTTTCTAAAACAAATATATAGGCGTTGTACCCGTTTTTAAACCCCTCATACCACCCCTCTAATTAAGGTTTAAAAAATTTTCAATAGTTTTCCCGCTTTCAGTATACTCCTAACTATTAATGTTTGTTAAGAATATATGGCTCAAAAAACAGCCTTACGATATTTATAATAAAGAAGTAAGTTTGAATGAAGAACATGTAAAGAGATGAGAGCAAACTAAATAATATGATCCCAATGCTTTAAAAAATTGTTTTTATTATTGATTTGTCAAATATGCAAAATACAGAAGTTATCTGTAAACCAAGAGAACAAATCAGAGAGCAAATCATAGGACTTTTCAGAACGAGAACAGCCACGATCCAGCTTATTCTAAATAGCTTGAGCTTTAGTAAACTTAGCTGATTTTCCCAGCTTTTAAACTCAAAAACATTCATCTTCAGTTTCGTGAAGTCGATCTTCAAAATAAATATAAATCACTCAATATTAATAAATTACTAAAATCAATTACTTAATTATATAATGCAAATAAAATCAATTATAAAAAAATACTATGGTTATTGGTGTTGTAAAAAATCATTATTAAAGAATCAAAATAATAGCATTTATGGCATATAAAAATAGCAGTATCTGTAACATTGATTAATGACAAAAATAGTATTATAAGTTTTAAAAACTACATAAATTTTAAATTAAAATCAATTTTCCATTATTTTGTAATGTCGCGATGTTTCTCACAGTTGTGGTCACATCAGTATTGGGATGTGTTTTTGGTTGTGTGGGTTTAGTTATTTGTTTTGTTGGTGTCGTTGTTGTTTTCATTGTTATCTCATTATTAGCTTTAGTGGTTGTTTTGCTCTCATTAGTCTGTATTTCTGGTTTTGACGATGAATTAGTTGGTTCTCTTTCCTCAATTTGCAGTTTAGGTTCTTCGGGATGTGTTGTGGTAATTCCGAAGTTTCGGTCGGTAATTGATTCGAAACCTATTGATTGTTCATGTTCTGTACTATGTGATTGTGGTTGAGTCTCTAACGATAGAGTTGTTTGATTTATCTTTGTCAGAGTTTGGGTGAAATTTCGAATTATGATGTTAAAGTTGTTTGTGCTGTGGTTTCTGATGAACTGGTTATTGCTTAAGATTCTTTCGATGTAGTGCTTTTGAGATTTGATACGTTTGATGAAACTACTGTTACAGCGATTTTTGTTGTTATCGTAATTATATTTAGTCCGTTCATTTGGTAATTTTGGCTCTTTTGTGAAAGACTAAACATTATAAACTTTTCTCGATTAATTGTTTTCAACAATCATGAGATTAATATTTGGAATATCATGAATAAATAACCATTTTAATGGTAGAAACATTATTTATTAATATTACATAATTTAATTCAGTATATCATACAAAATCTTTTATGTGTGGAAAAATAACTTATATATTTCAACCTTATTTTAGACCATTTAATGACGATACATTTTAAAATAAATATATCAATATTGCTATGTTTATAATTTGTAAATAAGAAACTTATTTAAAGGACTGATTTTTTAATACATATGAAACGAAAAGGTGAAGTATTTATTTATTTTTGTCTAGATTGCAAACTTTCACTACTTTTTATCATTCTTATATATTTGAGTCTCTGTTGTTCTATTAACTCATTTTCGCTGAACAGATGCAAATCTTTTATAGAATCAAAATCACTATTTTCGCACAATTCAAAATTAACTGCATATTTTAGTGGAGATAAATCGGCGCCAAAGTTCTTCTCGCAGATGAGTTTAAGTGTATCTATAACGCATCGCTGAGGTGAAGATACAAAACTTAATATTTTAGCTAATATGTTGATTTTCGTTCCATCGCATTCCGTTAGTAATTTAGATGTTAGAATAATTTCCCTATTATTTGAAACAAACAACTTAATTTCAGAAATTAAATTGCCTATCTCGTTTACCATAGCAAATTCATATATGTCAAGCAAATTATTGCATTCAATCATCGAAATAATAGCGTTTAGACAATCTTTCATTAAACTCGTTATTTGAAATTTGTGTGACAATAAATATAAATCCTTCTTAATGAGGCTCACATTGAAATCAAATTCAAATCCATAACAGTAACGAAGCATTATTTCAAACGTGTTATCATTTATGTCATGGAATATTAATACCTTTTCGTCATCGCTTTTTTTATCAAAAAGAATTTTCTTTGAAACATCGCTTCTCGAATATAGCATAAATTTTTGAGCTGGAAAACGTTTATTACCAACAAATAATGTAATATCGCTACTATTTTCGTCAAGATACACTTCTTTAAAATGTTCAAAGTTTAGGCTCCATTTATTGACCTTTTTTGTTAAATAAATATAATTTATAATAATAATAAAATAATGTAAATCATGATAATTACAGTGCTCTGTTTCTGATCCGATTTATAAAATGATAACTTATTTTCGAGCTTTAGGTTATAGCTTCCAGTCATGAGATTGTCTTCCAGCTCTTGCAACGTTTTCGCTAGATTCGGATATTTGTTGTCTTTGTAGAGCGCGTTTATGAACTTGTCGAATACAATATGTATATTGTCTTTTTTTAGCAAGATATTGAGAAAAGTTTCCGTCTCTCGTTCAATATATTTTTCTTTAAGACTGCCAAGATCTTTTCCAGCAGCGATAATAACATCTTTTTCGTTAGCCGTGAAAACTCTTATTTGTACCATATAGTCGATTATGTCATTTTGATTCAGATTGTTTATAAAATCTTCACGTAGTAATTCAATTGTAATTTTTTGGAACTTTGTATCTGAAGTTAATTTTTTTTCTGTGTTATCTGTGTATAAACAATTCTTTTGTATAAGATATGTGGACTATAAATTTAAGGAAAAAGTTATTTATTTATAAAATAATAAAGTAAATGAATTTTATAAACATTTTTATTTTTTTAAAGATATACAGGTTTGTATATATATTACCCGCCTTTTTGCAAATAACTTTTTTATTTTACAAAATATTAAAATAAAATTTTTTAAATAATGTTAAGCTAGATCTCATTAAAATTATAATATATACTTTAATAAAGTTTACATTAAAACAACCATAGAAATAATATGGATTTAGAGAGTAGTTGAATACAGTTTGCTATTTTGTTTCGAAATTGTCAACAATTTTAACATTGCAGTTCACCACTCGATCTGTAGTGGCGCTATTGTTTTAATGTTTTCAAAACGAGTCTAAAAGTTTTTTGAACCATCTCTCAGAAAAGCTCTTTGAAAATGGTTTCAAAAAAATGATATACAAAAGTTTAAATTGCTATTCTTTTAATTAAAAATATTTCTTTATATTGTAAAAGTTTAATAAAATTTGATTTAAAAATAAAGAAGTTATTTGCAAAAAGGCGGTTAATAAATATACAAACCTGTATTATGAATTTATATTAATAAAATAATTAACAGTAGTCTACTCACTTGTAATTTATTATAGCTTATTTCACTTAATTGTAAATAATTTAATGATTAATATAAAGTTTTAAAAATTTCTATTAAATTAATAACTATATAAACTACTATATAAAACTTAATAGAATTAATCAAATAAATTTTTATTAACTTACAGAAGTTTTATCTAAATCTATTTTTCTGACACTGTAGACTTTTTCAAAATTGATGTTTCAAAATGAAATTTGTATATTTGTGAAAAACATATAAACTTCATCTAGTGATATAAGTTCAGATTTTGTAATCAAATTTAAATTTTGGTTTTCACATATTCCAAAGGCAAAGCAAATATTTTCTTCAGATAAAGCAAGTAATAAATAAAAGTTTGGTGTAGCCAACAAATCTTTGAATAGTGAATTTTAACTTAATTTCATTGGTATTTTTGTTTTAAAATTATTTGTAGAATATCCGGAAAAGTATAACTCCCCGTTATTTGTTAACTTTAGTAAATTAAACCGTCCGCATACAATTTGTTTTATATTTCGAACATTAATTAAAAATGGAGTCAGTTGAATGTTTAGATGGCTAATACCCAATTGTCCATTGCTATTATCGCTTCAGGCATAAACATTACCTTTAATATTAATAGCCATTGAATGATCGTATCCGCAAGAATTTGCAATTATTTTAGAACAGTCAGACAAATTGGAATCAATAGTATATGGCTTGAATTGATTGTTTTTAGAGTTATTACCAGTTTGGCCGTAGTTGTTGCGACCAATAGAAATAACATTGCCATCATTAGTGAGCAATAAGGTGTGATAATAGCCGCAGCAAATTTCTTTTATGCTAACTTCTAATAAACTAGCAAATTTTTGTTGGTAGCTCGACAGTTTCAAGGTTTCCATGACCTAACTGTCCAAATTCATTATCACCCCAGCTATAGACATGTCCATGTTTAGAAAGTGCAAAAAAATTTGAGTAACTTGAAGAAAATTTAATTATATTTTTATTGTTGAGCATTTTCAATTTTTGAAGTACTTGTTTTCTTTTAAGTTTAGTAAAAATAAAAGCTTCATCATATTTTGTCAAAAAAAGTACTTTGTGTTCATATGGAATATAAAATAGTTTAATACTTCGAATTAAGTCTTCGCAGAAATCAAGTTTATTTGTAACTTTTATAGCTTTGTAGGTGATCTGCATTGACCTGGCAAATGTTTGATCAATAAGCGACATTTTCATCTCTTTTTCTATACAAATTTCACTTTCAATGTTTTTTAATAAACCATTTTCAAAATTATAGACTTCATTACTTTTAGTTAATGCAATTACAAAGTCTAATAAATAAGTTGATGCAATAGATGTAAATATTATTGGCTCATCGATTTTTCTAGTTATTTCATGAATATTTTGTCCAAGAAAAAATAAATCTCCACTCTTTGTAAGCAATAATGTTGAAGAATATCCGCAACTAACTTGCTTAATACTTGCTTTAATTAACAAAATTTGTAATCTATCAGAAGATAAAATTTTTTCACTACAGTCACTCCACCCATACAAATCGCCATTTTTTGTTAGAGCCATAAAGTGATTTGAACCAGATGTTAAAGATATAATTCTTTCATCGGTAAAATAATTAATTTTTATAGGATTATAATCTTAATATCATTAGTATTGCTTAAATTTTTATAAAAGATAGAATCAAATAAATAGATTTCGTTGTTTTTAGTTAGCAAAAAACTTTGAGATGATCCGCTGCACGCATCAGAAATAATATATTCACATACGCTATTCAATAATATTGGGCAAAGGTTTCTTGTAGTTTTACTAATTTGATCAAAATTAGTTGATCCAAAAATGTATAAAAAGCCATTTTCTGTTAAAGCAAAATAAACAGATTTACTAACAACAAATTTTAATACGTGTTTATTTGTTAATTCTACTAATTCACAAAACAATTCGTTCCTCGAGTTATAATAAAATACGCTGTCGTTTTCTGTTATAAAAAGTATTTCATAACTGAAAGGAATGTAAAACATTTCAATCTTTACTACTAATTTTTTATCAATTTCTTTAATTATAGAAAAGTAATCACTTATAGACATTATATTTAACTAATATTTTAAAATAATTAACAAATTTTTTATTTATGGATTTTATTTATTAATTTAGTTAAATATACATCATATTACACAAAAAATATAGAGCCATCAGATAATTTTTACTACGTTTTAAAAATAGTAACTATGGAAACTATCAATAATTGAATTATTTTATTTATAATACATATAACAATTTTATCTCTAGAAATGGTAAAAGAGATAAATGCATAATATAAAAATTATTTTGCTAAAATAATATCTTTATTTTAAAAATATAATATGTGGTTTTTATATAAAATTATTAATTAATACAAATGTTTATTTAAAATAGATTCTTCTTAAAAATTTAATTTTTTTATTTTGACTATTAATTTTTTTATAATTATTGTTGAAAAAATCATTTAAATAATTTATCTCGTAAGTTATTAATATAGAAATAGCATAGTATAGTATTATTTAAGTATTTATTAATAATTAAAGTAAACAAGTTAATAAAATCCTAAAAAAAATGCAAAATATTGTAAGTTTATCAACATTAAATGGAAATTATTTAAAGTTCATTGAAGAAAGTGAACTTGGAAGTGGTGCTTTTTGTTGTGTTTTTAAGGTAAAAAATCTATTTGATGATTCTAAGATTTATGCAGTGAAAAAAATACCTTTTAATTCAGAAGAATACAGAGATAAGTTTAAAGAAGTAGAGTTCTTACTTTATTTAAAAAATGAACAATGTTTATTCGTTGTTGATTATTTTTCTCACTGGCTAGAAGATAATTATTACACTGAAACAAATTTCAACCAAAACAAACCAAGAAATATTACAATTACTATAAGCAGCAAATTAAAAGATATTCATTATAAATAATTGTTACACATTCAGATGGAATATTGTATAATATCATTAAGGGACATTATAAATTATTTTAAAAAGCCAATTCACATTGATGTGACTAATGGTATCTCAATAAGACTTAAATCATTTACTTTATTTATTGCAAGAATATTATTGATGCAATTGGTAAAGGGTATTGATTATATGCACAATAAAAATATAATTCATATGGACCTAAAGCATGAAAATATTTTAATTTCTTATGATAATGGAGTTAAAATCGCTGATTTTGGTAATGCAACAAAAGAATTTAGTCGCGATCTTCCTTTAAAACGTGGAACTCTAAATTACGAGGCACCTGAAGTGATATATGGAAGATATGAACGAAATAGTGATTTATATAGTCTTGGGATAATAGCAGAAGAGATGTTTCAAATAAATGTTAAAGAGTATGAATAATAATTCTGTGTTTTTGAATTTATAATAATTTTATTCTATTACTAGCGATACTGATATTTATCAGGACATACCGCAAATTATAACATTAATTAATAAAATTCAATCAGAAAAACCTAAAGATCGAGGATCTTCTAAAGAAATATTGGAGTTTGATTGGAACATTTTTCCTTATAAATCTGATGAAAATTTTAATCTAAAACACTTTATCGATACAATAACTTAATTATTTTAAAATCTTAAATTATTATTTTTTTTCTTATTTGTTGTAAATGATCACTTTTAATTGATATATTGAGTTTGAAAATAAATACGAATAATATAATATAACAACTTTTATTATATTGCCATTGTTTATGCTGATCGATGCAACTGTTACTCTAACAGTCTAGCTGTAACTGTTAGAGGACTATAATAAACTAACGAATAAATGTAGCTATTATTATAATACAGATTGATGATATCGGTTGTGCACAAATCTCAAACATAGCTCTAAACCTATGCATCACATTTTTAGTCCAATTTAACCGATATTTTAAGTTATTTCAATATACCTTATATGCATATATGTTTTATAATAGACTATTTTAAACACAATAATTAACTTACGATATTTGCAAACGAGCGCTTAGAATCAGATCATTTGTAGTTTTGATAACTTTGAAGGTCTACTTTTTATATTAATAAATGGATTTAATATCTTTGGAACAAATTCAGAAGTTTTAAAGTCTAAGAAGTGCAAGATATAAATCTTCGATAACTTATTTTTTGTAAAGTTGCCAACGCTTATATATTTTTGATAAAATTTTGGAATTTTGAAAAAAATCTTTAGACATTAGAAATATTGTATACAAATTACATTAAGTATAATTTAAACTATATATTTAATTACATTAATAATAATATTTATTAGTAAAAATTAACTAAAATAGCCTAGAGGTTAGGCAAATTAAATTAACAGAAATAGAGAGAATTTGTCGGATTTAGAGGTCATAAATTCGAATAGTTAAGGTATCGAATTTTTAATTATTTATTAATTACTTAAAAACTTCGATAGAATAAAATTAATGAATTAATCAAACATTGTTTTCTCAGACATGTTGTCTCTTACTGAAACTTATTGACACACAGTAAGATTACCACTGCCAAAGTTATTCTCAAGTAAGAATTTAATTAATCAAACCTATATTGTATAAATAAAAAATGAAAAATAGAAATTTAAATTAAAAATATGAAAATAATGAATCGTCCTTTATGTACTAAATACTAACAAATGAAAAACGAACTATTCATTTATTAAATAAGTTTCCATAAATATTTTTCTGGTTTTAGTAATTATTGGTTTTATTCATTGATTTAGTTTGATTATCTAATAACATAATTAATACAAAAAATTCTAAATTAAAAAATTTTATTATAGTGTTAACAAAATTTAAATTCATTATTTTTATAGAATAATCTAAATATTAATTATTTTTTATATAAAGTGTTCACTTTCCGCGATGGATGCGATGAAATTCTTTTAAAATGTGACAAATCATTCATTATTATTCGCTGTTCTGTTTTTCTATTTCTTAACCTGAAATCAAGTAATAAATTACGCAAAAAATAACTTTAGTAATGTAGATGTAAAATATAAAATAAATTAAATTGAACGTTAAATAAAATAATTAGTTTATAGATAATCAAAATCTAATCCGATAAAATATATGTAATACTTTTAATGTCCGGATCTGTCTCAATCAAAAAGGTCTAAAATGAAATAAAGTTCGAATAAAAGTCATGGTCTCATGAGAAAGATACTTTTGCAACAATTATTTATATATAGTTTTTATACTTTTAAATTGAAAAGATTACTAAAATTATTCAAAGGCTTAATAAAATAAATTAATATTATCAGACTTATCCTTAAAATATACAGATTGTTGACTTACTTTCCAAAATAAAACGCCACAACTAATGTCAATAATATTAGGATTAATCCTAAACAGCCGATTGTTATGATATAATAAATGGGCAGAGATTCTGAAAAAATAAAACTCAGTTAAATAACAGTATTTTAATATTATTATTAAAAAAATACCAATAATTTTCGAGTCACATTTTACACCTGTATATGCAGTTTCACATTCGCACAAATAACTAACTTTTCCAGTTTTACACACTCCATGTCCACAGTTAACATCATTACAAAGCGGAACGCATTCATCTTTATTTGTACCATTTTTATATCCATCATTACACAAACAATAATATGTGCCAATACTGTTGATACAAGTTTGGTTCAAACCATTACACTTTCCTGCAGCACATTCATCGATATCAGCGCAGTATTCGAGCCTTAAATCTCTCCCATTGAGTGATTGACCAATAAATCTGGTTTCTGTTACATAATATTTTTCTTTCGGACACAAACACTCAAATAGCGATGTGCCAGAAATTTGCAAACACTTCGAATATATAGACATTGAACAAGCGTTTGATGAACTGCATGGCTGTTTAATAATAATGAAAAATTTGAATTTTATATTAATATATATTTTCAGTGTAATTTAGAGTGGATTACTATCAAAAAAAATAAAATTTTATAATTTTGTCAAATATAAATTAGTTTGTTTAATATTTTCAAAATTGTTGCGAAGGTTTTGGTATGTAAGAAAAGTATTTCTTAAAATCCCATTATATATCCTTGTATTATTCACATATAAAGATTATTTGTATTATTAAATTATTATTCAATTATATTACAGTTTTTAAAATCATTTATGAGTTAAAATATAATTTAGCTTTAGAACTAAGAGAAACACAGCAATACATACATCATAAGAATCTATTGTTGGATTTTGTCGTCCGATTACTGTATTCGGCAGTAAATAACAATATTGTTTATTATTATCATTAGTAATACTGTTGTTACAACTTTGAATTAATTTTCTTAGTTCTACATAACCATTGCTGTGATTGTATTGTACGGTAAACTCGCATTCATAATCATTATTATCTTGTGATGATTGCAAACAATTAATTAGTGAAACATAGCTCAGAATATTTTGTTTCATTAAAACGTATTTAAGTGATTTCCGTAATTCAAACACTATGTCAGATAAAATAGATTTTAACCGGTTTTGTTTACTTCGTTCAAAGAGAGATAACATATTCTTCCGTAATATAACTCTTTCTTCATTTGACACTTGAGTTTGCCATAAATCATAATAACTGCTATCACTTCGCATATAATTAATTTGAGGATTTCTTATCTTTAATTTAATGACAGATGTAATCGCAGACATAACGCACGCTTCTGTATAATCTTCGGAGTATCGGATAAATCCTGGTTTACAATCGCAACGATAGATATTCTTCTGTGAAATTTGTGGCATACAAACTGAATTTAAAGCATTACATATCGCTATATTCCATTGGTTATCGCAAACATTAACACATTTTCCACCGATAAATTCCGATCCATCAGCACATTCGCATTCATAACCTCTAGTATTATTACCACTATTTTGTTTATACTCTGAACTCTGAATACAAACAGCATTTTGTTTATCGCATTCTAGTCTTTTATCTTCACTGCAATGATCAATCAAATTACATAAACCAGTATTTTGATTAATTTCATATTTAGGTGACGAACAATTACATATAATTGTTTTGCTCAATTTGTCTTCAACACAATTATCGGGACAATTACGAGAACACCAATCTTTATCGATAATACACTTGTCATTCGACAATGTATAGCCACGTTTGCAAATACATTCTCCATTAACGCAATAACTATTTTGAAAACAATTTTTGTTTTGACATATCGTATGTGATGTGCTATTAATGTCAGGAACACAAGAAGTGATGTTACTGTTATTTGGTTTATAGCCATCATAGCATTTACATGTAAATTCGCGTAAATTACTACTATTTATATCCAGAATGTCATTATTATTTTCGCAATTTTGACTGCACTTTGATAGTAATGGGAATTCACATTTATTTGGTTTGCAAAACCATTTTGAATTGTCTGAAATAATCAATAAGTCAAAATTTTTATTTATATTTTTATAATGAAATTTCAATCATATAAGGTTATAATAAACGAAAAAATAATAAAATTCATCAAATTAATCGATAAATCTAGAAAAATTTATTAAATTAAAATATCTAATTTAAAGTTCTTTTCTTCTGAGTTATACAAAAATTTAAACTTTAATTATTTTATAAGTAGTAACAAGTTATTAAAATTATTGATAAATTAATTAACTCAATCTTAATTTTACTATTTTAGAGACTAACATGTAAAGTAATTAAAGATTTATTGTATGTTTTACTGCTATATTAAATAACTTAAGATTACTTTTTATATTAAATATTGCTTAATATTACAAACTTCTACTCTATTATCGTTCATTAACTCTCGTGAAGAACAATGTTAACGATAAAATAAAACAAAGAATAGCTGTATAACTAACCTTCAGTGTTCGCCTTATCTATACTGTAGCCAATATCGCACACGCATTCAAATCCATTGTCAATGTTTGTACCAATTTCTATACATTTCGCTTTTCCGCATCGATTCGTAAAATATTTATTACAAGCGGTTACAAAATCGCATTTCAAGCCATTCTCTGACTCTTTATCATTTTTCTGAAATCCTTTACTTCGATCACAAACACACTTTTGACCATAAGTTGAGTAAGGATTACAATAACTGCCATATGGACACAACGATTTGATACATATCTCGTCTGTTTCTGAAATAACTGTCGCTCTTCAATATAAATAATAATAATCTATATTAATAAACTAAATAATATAAATAAAAACAATTATTAAAATACATTATGGCTGATTCAGTTGTTGTCACGTTCGTGTAAGTTATAGAGGTTTGTGTTGTTTGTGGTACACTTGATTTCGTATCAGTTTTTGTACTTTGAGTTGTTTGTTCTGTTAGGTTTGTCGATAGAGTTTTAGATACTGTTTGAGTAGCAGATGGCGTACTATGTATTGCTACTGTGCTCTGCAATGTTGTCGTTTTTGTTAACTTGGTTTCAGCCACTGTTTGTGTGTCTAAATTAACGCGTAAAATGGTTGTGTCTTTCATGGTTTGATATGTTTGTGGTTCTGTTAAATTTGTTGTTAAAGTCGTGGATTCTGATGTCACGAAGTTTGTCACAGTCGTAGTCACATCTGTATTGGATTGTGTTTTTGGTTGTGTGGTATTCGTTACTCGTTTTGTTGGTGTTGTTCTTGTGATCGTTGTTAACCTTGTTTTCGTTGTTATCTCTGTATGTGTTTTAGTGGATGGTTTGCTCTCATCCGTATGTATTTCTGTATCTAATGATGAAGTGGTTGGTTCTGTTTCCTCAGTTTGCAGTTTAGGTTCTTCTGGTTGTGTCGTACGAATTACTGATTCGAAAGCAGTTGTTGGTTCATATTCTGTAGTTTGTGTTTGTGGTTCAGTCTCTAACGACTCAGTTATGTTTGATTTATTGTTATCAGTTGTCGATTGAAATGTTGAATTTGATGTTAAAGTTGATTGTAATGCTGTTTCGGATGAATCGGTTATTTTTTTAGATTCTGTTGCTGTAGTGCTGTTGAGATTTTCTATATTTGATACGTTTGATGAAATTACTGTTACAGCGATTTGTTGCGTGTTATCGTAATTATATTTAGTGCGTTCATTCGGTAAGTCTGGCTCTTTCGTGTAAAACCATGACCTGCTAAATATTTTATTTTCATCAGGTATTTCTGGCTCATTCGTGAACAGAGATTTTTTGCTGAAAATTTTATTTTCATCAGGAATGTGCGGCTCGTATGTGACCAAAGACTTTCTGGTAAATATTTTTTCCTCAGGAATTTGTGGCTCTTTTCCGAAAAGCGTTGTTGTTCTGCTTAATAGAATATTCTCATCTGGAAATTGAGGCTCGCTTTTGGTTGCAAACAATAGCTTCAATGACTCATTAGGAACTGTTGGTTCTGGTGGTGGCGTCACTTCTTTTGATAATTTTTCTTCAGGTATTAAAACTTCTGTAAAAGTTTGCAAAAAATTTATAAAATTTAAATTTCAAAGTTTTTTACGCTTTATTTTCGGGTAATTAACTTAACCATTAGACTCCGTTTGATTACCATTATCTGCCGAAACAATAATACCTAAAATATTAAAATAAAGTATTAAATTAAATAAATTACTAAAATACGTTTTACTCTTCATTGCTTTACAGATTCAATATCTAACGCCCTATTATTTTTCGACTTGTTTTTCAGTACCGATTTATTAACGTAAATTATCTCGCATTCATCACATATCAGTCATATTTTCATAATCATTATCGAATTAATATTGTTATCAATCTCTAGTGTGATAATAAATTTAAGGTTTTTTATTGATTTTTCAACTAAATATTTGTTTGTTATGTTTAAAAAACATTTTGAAAATTAGCTATGATTTATTAAATCATTCAAATAAACAAACAGTTATTAGATCTTATAACTGTAATTTAGCCAAACTTTTATCGGTAATTACTTTCAAGAATTTTTAGATTAATTATAATTTTTTATTGTTTATTTGAATTTTACTAATAATTAATATTTTCATATCTTTGGCAGAATACAATGACTTGACATTTATAGGTATAATCAACAAATTTAGCAAAGAAATAGCACTTACCGCTATAAGGTTTTTAAATTATTAATAATTAATACACATTTTAGTTCTATATTTTTCATTTATTTTGCTTCTCTTATAAAGAACCCGTGTTTTCATTTTGATTTTGTTTTCGTATCATAACGTGACGTTAAGTTTAATATATATTCACAGTTTCTATGACAACAACATTGATCCGCAGCTTCACTTTCACACTCGCTTTAAGCTTGAGCTTCATTTAAATCTAGTTAATATAAAAAAACATAGCTTAGTTTATATGTCATTGTATTAAAATATAACAATACAATATAATAAGAATAATTATGCCTAGAATTTTTTATTAAATTAAAATTCATATATTTTGTTCATTATATCTAATTTTTTGTTTAACACAAAATACTACTGTAATGCTTTGTTAGGCTTTTTGCTTCAATTGTTAAGTAAGGATTATAATGTTATAAAAAATTTATGAAAATAAAAGCACTATCCGTTAAAATATTTATATTATTTTGCATTATTTTTACATTTTTAAAAGAAATAAAATTACTTTTAAAATAATGCTTAGAATTTTAAAGCAACTTTTATTGCACTTTTCGGAAACACTTACAATATTTTGCTTATTTTATAGCTTATTAAGAAAAATAATTTGCTAAATAAAATAAGACTTTTACGAAAAATTTAAATTTAATTTGCTATTAAAAGTTTAATACAATATCACTAAACTGAAAATTTTCAAATGCATTATTACTGAGAGTTTCAAATAATTTTTTAATTAAATTATGCGTATCATTAGTGAAAGAAAACACGTAACGATAATAGTCTATAAACTGGTATCGAATTTTTTTTTGAGCAACAAAGATGTAAAAGAATCGCAGAAAGATCTGCGCATAACAACTATATCACGGATGCGGCAAAATCTATGGATGAGAGAGATCACTGCTTTGTTATTTACTTCTTGTCGCCTCATATTATGATTATCGCCTTCAGTTTCGTTTGCGTTAATTTAATATAACAATTTATTCGCTACTATATATCTATAGTTTGATAGATTATTTTGACGAATCAAATAATTATATTATTTTTGATAAAATGTCATCGAGTTATCCGAAGCACTACTGTGTTCATCGTTTGTTTAGCGTTTTGACGGCTGTAAGTAATTTTTGATATATTTTTCTTGAAATATTTTGCGTTTCATTTTCGTTTTTCTGTACACTTCATCGGATCGATAAAAGTAGCAATGAATCAAACTATCAATATTTCAATTTTTTATTTTGTGTCAAAACTTATATTTTTCGATATAAATTACTGTACGGTACATGGTTTCGAATTCGTGTGTCTTTTCTATTGATTACACTGAATTTTTAAAAATAATTTCTTGAAAATTCAAAAAACTACTTTAAATATTATTTTTTCATGGATGAACAGTAAAGTATAAATAAAGTTTTATGTGCGGATACATAAAATCCTAATGAAATATTTAAAAATTTTCGTTTTTATTTCTGTTTATCAAACATTTTTTATCAAGAATTATTGTTACACAAATCAATAAATTTTGATTCATTTTGCAAATTTAAAATCATAAATCTCCCATTAATAAATAAGTTAATGAAAAAGCTATTTATAAGAAAACATGCAAAATTAGATTAGAACTGACTTTTCATTTGCTAACGAAATTTTTAAAAGTATGGCTTTTTATATGCATTTATTTACTTTTATTATCTTTGGAATAGATTTATTAAAATCGCTAAAAGTATCTTTAAAAAGTAATAACATCGATACTGTAAAATTAAAAGTTTTATTTTCGATTAATAGCTATTTATATTAATTAATTAAAAGTGTAACTTATGATTAAACTTATATCTTAGTTGTTAATCATCGGCTCATTTATGGTTATAATAAATAAAGACTGCAAAATAATCATATTAACTCACGAAGAGTTCAAATCACACGATTTACCAATGAATCAAAATTCCACACTTGTCAACGATTTTATTAACCGTTTCTACGATATCTTGCAAATCTATCACGTGGTCATCATTATAATAAGTGCGGTGCTATTCTTATTAGGTTTCGTTAATATCTCTCCAAAACAAGAAGACTTACGCTTTGGATTTCATATACTTGTAAAAAATAAAATATTTTCAATACAGATATAATGATTTATTTTATCCCATAATACTTAGATAATAATAATAATGGGATTGACAACTATATTAACGTTTTATGCATCCTATACCGCATTTCATAAACCATGCCATCCGGAGGTTACTGTTGGTAATACAGTGAAACACGATAAATCAGCTCATCTTCATAATAGAAAAGACAAGAATCCAGTGAATGCTTACATCGAGAAAGATATCTTTATGTTAACCGTTACAATGATCGACGCTTTGGCTGGCGTTTTCCTATTCATTGCAACTGTGGTGCTGTGCGCTGACGCTCGTGAAGAAGCGATTCAAGACGAATACGTGGCCAGAGTTAGGGCTAGTGTTTATTAATTAGATATCATATTTCGCTCTTACTCATCGATTAGCAAAAATAATATTTGTTGTTACAAATTCATAATTAAAAACATTCATTAACTAAATCTAATTATTTCGGAATCGTTTAATTCGATCACAAACACACGTTTGACTATCATTTGCGTATGGATTACTGTCATATGGAACGCAACGCTTTTACACATATCTCATCAGATTTTGAAATCGAGTCGCACTGTAATATAAATAATAAAATTCTTTATTATACTAACAATTCGTTAAATTACAGTGCGTTTTTGAAGTCATTTTTATTGACTATCATCGAACTAATTTCTATTATGAATGAATTGCGTTGTTTTGATTTAATTTATTTGTTATTCAATGAAGTTCTCTTATCAGTTTTTGTATTTTGATATTTATTCTGTTGAAATTACTGATAATGTTTTCAAGCTTTGTTGGATATTAGATGGCGTACTAAGTAATGTAAACGGCTATCGACAAAGTAATGAAACTTATATTTATTAATATAGTCTTTTAGTTTTTTCGGGGATTATTACAACATTAATATTATAGGAACTACTTTGTAATTATTTCAGTAGTTGAGTAGTTCATAACGTTGTTTGTACGGATTATAAGCTGTTTTAATGATTGTTAATGTTTTTTAAACTATTTTTAAATTTTATTTATATCTATTGATTATATTAAATCACGTGATATATAATTTAGTTTGATTATATAATGTAGTTTATAAAACTAAAAATAAAACTAGTATGAAAATAAATTTTAAAAGTTAGATGAATACAATATTGAGTTTGAATATTATAATTTCATTTGCATATTAATATATTGAAGCCATTTATAGCTGCAGTTGTAATTGATTGTCATCTAAATATAGTAATAATACCATACCATAAATAGTGCTCTAAGAAAACATGTAAATGACATTATTTATTATATAACAAGCATTAAATTTTAAGTCCCGTTAAATGCCCGACAGTTTTAATTACAAGAGTTAAATCGAAATATTAAAATTAAGAGTAAAGTATAATTTGCAGTCAAAATTTTAAAAGACAATTAATGCAATAAAGAAATGATAATTTATTCACAAAAATAATGTTTTACAGATTTTATCTGACTTAATCAGTGCTTTAAAGTTTAAAACATAGCACCACAATGCCCTTCACTTAATGTTGTTCTGCGAACACAACTTTTCTTCTAAATTTGACAATAAAAGCTTCAAAAACATGGTTAAACCGACAACCAGCTTAATTATTTAGACTTAATTAAATTTTTTCTTAAAAGTAATAAGAATCTATAATCTATGATTTTAATGCAATAAAAATATATTTATGTGTAAAAGTTGCTGCTTTGACTTTGACAACGATATTAATAATAATATGAATCAATTTAATAATTTTGGCATCATTTCTTCTAACATCAGATAATTCATTCTTTAATAATATTTTTTTCGAGTTTTAAAATTTTATACCCGATGTAATGATTAATTATTATTTCATAAAATTATGGTATTTTAAATAATAGTTTTTTGGGGTCATTTTAATAAATAAATTCATATTAACTGTTCACTAAGTTTTAATAAAACAATCGTTTTATTTATTATAAACTGCTTACGAGTGTTTGTTTATTTGGATATTGCTTACAATTTACTGTAGACTTAGATTACTTATATTAATATTAATGGCATTGACATTGATAGTGACGCTGATTTCTGTTTCAAGACTATTTGCTTTTTATAACCCTTTTAATGGCATAAACCAGGAAGTAATCATACAAAATAACTTCATTTAATAAAGTATATGTTAAACCAATAATCTTTTTCGTTTAGTGAAATAATCAATAATTTTCGGATTATTACCCTAAGAAAAAAAAGTAATCAAATATTTATAAAAATAATTTTTTATATAACACGAACTATAAGTTTGTATGATATAGACTACAAAAAATTTAGAAAATAATATTTTAATACAATTTTTTAAGATTAAAACAGAGTTTTGCATACTATTCAGAAATAAGCAGAGCCAAACCTTTTATGTAAATACACATTTATTTTGTGCTAAAACGCCTAAATTTCGTAAATAATCAATATTAGATTTAAAAAATACTAAATTAGATAAGGTTTTATTTACATAATAATTCATATTTTTAGGTCTGTACATAATTTTATGTACTTAAATATTTAATATTTTAGAGAAAAATTATCATTTAAATCTCATGAGTTTTTATGAACCACGATTTTTTACTAAAATTTCAAAAAATTGTCGCTTAAATTCGATGAGTATTGAAACGGGTCTATTTCTACTTTTATACATTAAAAATTCTGAATTAAAATTCACTGAAAAATTTGGAGCAATAAAAAAATTAACTTAAAAACACGACACTTAAATATTTTACGTCAGTAATATACAATTCGAATATTTTATTATACATATTTGAGTACATATTTTTTAATTTTTAAGTGCATATATATGTAAATATTTTTTGTTTTTTTGTACATCAAATGTTTTTTTGTACAAAAAGGCTCTGGAAATAAGCCTTGATATGATAATTATGAATATAAAGTAATGATTAATTATAAATAGTGTTCCAAATTTAATAAATTACTACACGCTTTATTTAACAGATAGCAAATTATATATATAACAAAAAATAGAATATAACTAACTATTTAACATTGAATTTATTTTATAAATTTAAAACCAAAAATCTATTCCACTATAAAAAGTGAAAATTCCTTTTATATTCATTAAAAAGTGAAAATAATGTTTTTTAATAAAGCAAATGAGATATTAATCTGGATTACAACTATAAT
>JAQGAW010001357.1:0-19670 GCA_034698025.1 Phthiracarus crinitus | reverse complement strand
TCATATGTCTATCATTGTGGTCTCGCGATCACAACGCGTGTCCATTATGTCGACAAACATATCACTCAATTCGATTCAATTTCCGATCAGAACAACAATTCGATCGAATAGTTGTCAATAATCGATCCGATAGTTGTGTTCGATATGAACACCAATCACTATATGGCGATAATCTATTCTTAATCGAACGATATATGATTCTTCGAACCATAGCTAAAAGGGATTTAATGAGTTTGAAACAACAATTGGAAGAATTGGATGGAAATGCGAACGAATTGAATGATATTCGCGAAAGAATATCAAATTTGGGACAAACAATAATTAATTCAAATGAAATGATCGATCGTTTGCTTGAATCGAATGCTAATCTAATAATAAATGGTATAAATGATGTAAACGTTTCTCGATTGCCATTATTAGACACCGATAGCATTGAATCGCTTCGAACGACACGATCGGACATAACAGTGTCATCAACTTTTACGGTAGACTATGATACTGGTTATCGACGGTTTGAAAGTAGAAATTATGTAGACGTTTCTGAATTGCTATTAACAGAACGAGATAGTGATTCGTTTCGGTCAGAGTTTAGTCCGAGTTCGACACCACCTGTTGATATCATAGATAGTATGCAATCGTTTACTTATAATAATCGATTATATCGACACAGAGATTTAGTAGACTTTATTCGAAATACTTTGACAGACAGTGATGAATACACATATTTAAATAACAGTACAGATGAAACGACTGGTTTCAATGTAGACAGTAATGATCGTAACGATTCTAATGATATTAATTATGCGGCACATCATAGCGATTCAGATCTAAGCTATATTTCCACCATAAACTCTATCACTTCCTTTGAATCTATTCATACGATAAACAGTGACACTGGTATTCCTGTTGTTAGACCTGAACGCGTATATAATCCTATACTTCAATCACAAGATTCGGATTCTGTTGACAATAATGAACGTATAAATAATTTTATAGACATGTATTCAAATGAATCCAATAGAAGTTCGTTCCAATTATTATTACATGCACTATCGATATCAATGTATGATCAAAATAACGGAGGAATCCTTATTCAAAGAATTTTAGAAGAAAATGAAAACAACGAACAAAATGCTGACAACAATAATAATGATAATGAAAGTTTAGACAGCATTTGTTTTCGAAATCCTTACGTTGTTGTCGATGACGATTACAATGAAGAACTCACCGATGCGTAACATATGCATCAATAAATCGATTTCAATGAAATTGATATCAATCTTTAATAATTTTCTTTAAAAATTTAATTAAAATCAATTTAAATTATTATATTTATTAAATAAGTTGTGTTGTCAATATATAATTGCAAATTTAACTATAATTATGATTTAGAAATAGATTCCAGTTTTTTATAGATTGAAAAGTATAAACACTTTTAAATGGTTCTATAGTTACTTATTACGTTTGGCAATAATTAGTTAATTTTAGAAAAAAATAAGCAAAAAAAAAAAAAACAAAAAACAAATACAAGTAACAAATTTTTAGAACAATAGTTTATAAAAAGTACATTTTAGAACATTCGAAATAACTTTAAATTTTAATACCAAATTAAAATTAAAAGTAAAAAAATTGAAAATAGTAATGCATATTAATTATGGCAAACACGGACCGTAACATCTGTCATAAGTATCGATATGTAAAGAGGTTACTAATGGTACTATACTTCTAGTGATTGCTGGACGAAACGTAAAGTTGGAAACACCATAGCATTGTCTCCATCGAACTCCCAAAAATGGTCGTCCAATTGTTAGAAACACGTTTCCGAAAAACTCCAACCCCACGACCACATCCATTACTACTATCCCGTAAAACTAAAATTAAAATAAACCGAAATCTGCTAAATTTACCCGATGTTACCGTACCATTGACTTGAAGTGTTTATGTGTCAATTCATAATACTTATGGATTGAAACCTCTTATAAATTACAAGTCTGAGACTTATAGACATATAATGTAAATAAAAAATTTCAACAAAACCATAAATATCTAAAAAACTTTTACTTTTATTTCAAAAGTTCGTTTATTTTATTTTCTAACAAATGCTCGCATTCCTCAATCTTTTGATCGATTAAATATTTTAAATTCTCGTTCACATTATAAATCGTTTCAACGCTTAGTTTCGCTTTTTTCTGATCACTAACGTACGAACTAAACGACGAATAAATGCTTCGATATTCGTTTTTCGCGGTTTGAAGCAACACTTTCGCGTTTGAGGCCAACTTCTCGCGATGCTCTCGCGTCACCTTCGGTATCGTTAAATAGATAACCGTTCCGTCCTGTTGTGGATTCAAGTTCATTCCCGAATCGGCGATCGCAGCCAATATCGGTTTCAACGCCTCAGGCATAGCACTCAGATTAAGAACCACTAATTGCGGCGATTTTCTGGAAATTTGACAGATTTCGTTCAATGCGTATTCTGTTCCGTTTATATCCACGATTAAACTTTGGTTTTCAAGTGAAACAAACAATTAATAAACGATATTTAAACGGTTTATCTATTAATTTACTTGTCAATAGCGGACGGATTACTTCTAAGCATCAGATGATTGTCTAAACTATGTTTAAACGATTCGACAACTTTGTTGATCTCGATTCGCAGTTCCGAATACGGCAACACTTGTTCCATCTCTTCGTCCGTGAGAACCACTTTCGGTTTGCCTCCCTTTCGTCCGTGTTTTGGTTTATTGCGTCCTTTACAACGAATTTGAGTCAAATTTATCAAATTGTTGTTACGTTCGCAACACGTTATTGATTCGTGTTTAGCGACAACACTACGATTATAAGTTAATGCGTGATATAATCGTCCATTGCGTATAGTTTTCACTATTATTTGATGGCAACGCGTAAAATTAAACGCGAAACTACCACTGAATTTAATTAAATTATTCATTATTGTTTGGATAAACACGTGATTTTAAAATAGTAAATAAACAAAGCGTTTTCGGTTACCATTGGTTTTTATACAAACACGTGTGCATTCAATCATTTCAATTATGGATTGATATCTTGTTTTTCCCTTTATTACACGTTTACTTACGTCACCAAACGATGTAAACTTTACTATCGTTTTTATAGCTTTAGGCTATGAAATGAGTGATTTTATTCTCTCACGGTTTAAATTTAGACTATTTTTAACAACGAAAATATTTAGCGCACACTTAAATCGTTAATTTTTAATTTAGAAAATAAAAACGAAAATTAAAAAACACGAAATCATTTAATAATAAAATGTAATTTAATAGTAAAATTTTCAAAGCAGCAAATATCTGATCGTATCGTATCGTTTCAAACGTAGAAAGTGTGAAATTTTAATATATGCGCGTTTTCTACAATAGATTTGATTACAACAGTTAAAATCATAAAAATACGTTTAAGTTTTTTGTTTTAACAAATAAGATTTTTCGATAATATATCTTTATATATACTTTTAAATATAATATTGTCATTTTAAAAAACTGAACGCAATATAACATTAACGCCAGTTCTCTACTAAATCTCTGAGCAAATGTTTTTTCCGCTTTGCCTTCAATTTTGTTTATTTATTAAATATTAATTAAAAAGTTTTCGCATATATATTTGATTAAAACAAATATGTATTGTTGTGTGTGTTTTGTGTATGATATTTGTAAGGCTTTATGTTGAAAAATAATTTGTCTCAAAACAAATTTATTTATTACTTTGGAGGACAACCGAAAAAATAATTGTTTTTTGTTTGTTTTTGTTTGTGTGAATATATTTTGTCGAAGTTATTCGTAATATTAGATTTGCGTATTAATTGTCGTTAAACAACCGCTAAATTAGTCGTATCAACAAAATATATGTTTGTTTGTGTGAGTTTCTCGAGAGCGACGAACAAAAAAATAATTAATAATAATAATAATAATGGTTAAGAGTCGGGAGGAAAACATTCGAAGTAGCGATTAATAAAATTGTAATTATTATTATTATTTTTATCTTTCAAAATTGAAATTTGTATTAAATTAGAAACACCTAAACAATAACACACGGTTTCTTCTTTTTCTTCTTGACCTGAAGTGCGGCTCTGGTCGCCATCTCGAACACCTCGCGAACGCCTTCCTTAGTCTTCGCCGAACACTCCAAATACCCGAAAGCGTTGATCTTCTCGGCCATAAGCCTTCCCTGTTCAGACCTTACCGGTTCCTGTTTCATTTTGGCCAACTCTCTGATCGTATTGTTTTCGTTACGCAAATCCTTTTTATTGCCCACTAATACTATGGGCACGTTTGGGCAGAAGTGCTTCACCTCTGGCGTCCACTTTTCCATAATGTTCTCTAACGAGTCGGGACTGTCTATACTGAAGCACATTAGTATGACATCAGTGTCTGGATATGATAGCGGGCGGAGGCGGTCGTAGTCTTCCTGACCGGCGGTATCCCATAACGCGAGTTCAACCTGAAACACACGCATCAGTTATATTAGCATTGTTTTCCGTATTTTCGTTTAACGATATTTAATGAAAAACACGTGAAAATCTAAATATTAAATGACGAGTGAAAGTATATTATATAACTCATACCTGTTTGCCGTCCACTTCAATGTCTGCCACATAATTCTCGAAAACGGTTGGCACGTAAACCTCTGGGAACTGATCCTTACTGAACACAATAAGCAGACACGTCTTACCGCACGCGCCGTCGCCCACAATCACCAACTTCTTCCGTATTGATGCCATTTTATGTCATATAATTTTTATTGAATTCACTGATCTGTTTATAAAAATGTCTGCTTTATTGCCGCACAACAATTACGTCATTAAACTGATGCTAACATTTGCGGTAAACGCTGAAACTGATTCGTACGATACGCTATCGCTAAGTGTTTGCGTGTACTATCGATAGTACTATGATTTGTTTGCGATACGCGATATACGCACAAATACGTCCATTATATTCTTATACGATTTAATTAATGCCTGTTTTATTTGTGAAATTATTTAGTTATTTTCGAGAAGAAAAATGATTAGGAAAACAATGCGAAAAATTACTGTAAAATTACGCAAACTATCGATAGTATAGTGCAAGCGATTAGCGATAACGTATCGGACGAATCACGTTCAGTGTTTTCCTATGTTTGCATATACTTTCTTTTAGTAATAAACGGTTATATACAGTAGTAAGTGCAGCCACACCTCAAGTTGAGTCATCTGATGATTCATTCCATTCATTCCAATAGCATCGATGCTATCAGCGGTGGCCACACGTACTAACATTTATAACCTAATAATCAGTTTTCGTTTAACATTAATTCAATTTAAATTTAATTATTTTATAGGTAAAGGTTATCGAATGAAATAAAATAAAATTTAACTAAATATTGCCATAAGAATAACACTTTATGCTGCAAATTATATTCGTTATAAATAAACAATTTATATGTTATTTAATTTTGATTTAAAGTTTAACCAGTATTACATGATGTTTATAATTGCAAATTTACGCAAACAAACTAAAATTGGCATTTCTGTTAATAATGGATTAAATTTTTTGCGTATAATTTGCATTTAATGCTTGCTTATGTTAACAGTCGAAAAATTAAGGAAATATAATTTTTATTTTAGAAGAAAGATAATAATAATGAATTAAACATGAATTAAACACTCGAATGAATGAATGAATGAATGAATGAATTAAGCATTTTGTGATCAATTTTCACAGTTTTTTTTTAAATATTTGATTAGTTTAGGTCTTGAAATTTAATTGTGCCTAATATATCGTAATAAAATTAATTTCTAATTGAATTCGAAAAATAATGTGAATTAATTATTTGATTAATTATAATAATTGCAATAATAATAACATTAACCCGTAACCAAACCATCACAGTAGAGATGAGGCGTCGTGAATTTTATGTCTGGTTCCTTCCCCTTCTATTATTGCCCATTAAACTAAATAAAACAAAATGTTTAATGGGAAAGAACCAGACATAAAATTCATTGTCGCCTTATCACCACTGCGTAGGTTTGCCTGTAACCTGAATTAAAATAATATAATATATAACATGAAAGATATGAACCCCCTTTATTAATATAAAGACTGTGCACGTACAGACACGAATTGTCAAATCTATAAGTTGGAGCTCTTTGAAAAACTCAACTAAAAAAATATTTGAAAAAATAAGAAAAGATTAAGAGAAAAAATAATAAACAGATTCCCCGAAACTTTTGAAATTTGAAACCTCTCTCAAACTAAAAAACTTTGCAAAAGTGCTTAAAGGTTTGTTAGACATACTCGTAAACATAAGTGTCTAACTTTATTTGTGCGAACATTGATTGAAAAAAGATACGCTGACAATAAGCTATCGAAACGTCTCAATTAAATCAAGAAAACTATTGATTATTAACGTTGTGAATCAACAGAAAAAATAAGTAAGAATTATGTGCTCACACAACGAAAAAATTAAAAATTTAATATTAACCAAAATACTTTAAAGAATTAAATTATTGCACATCTGTTATACCCATAGTTACCCAGACTCGAAAGCTCTAGGGGGTCAGATCCAGAAAATCTCAATTTTTAAGGGGGGGTCAAAACTCATCGGATTTCAACGACAATTTTTTTGGCCTTCGGACAAAAATTTTTTTTCAAATATTTTTTTTAGAAATTTTGTTCTCGGAAAAAGCCTAAACCACGCCCCTCGCAAAACTCAGTGGATTTAAACGATAAATTTTTTGAATTTTAGCTAAAATTTAAAGGGGTCACAAAAACTCATCTGTTTTGATGGATAATTTTTTTACATTTGTAAAAAAATTTTTCAAAATTTTAAAATTTTTCTCGTCCTAAAATTTTTCAAAATTTTGGGTATGGGGGGGTCAACTTTACCAAAATTCTAGGGGGGGTCAACCCTAGGCAAGAACTCCCCTCTGGGTAACTATGGTTATACCTTTTCTCGAATTTGTTATTAATATAATTAATAAATTTTAAATTAAACCAGATCTCATCTTTGTCGAAATACATTTTACTATATTAGTCCGAACTAATAAGCTGTTTTGTTCCTTAAAACCTTATTGGTATATTAAAAATAAAGATATTAATATATTAACAGTTAATTATTCTATTAAAGTATATCAGTTATTCATTTGTACAAATCAATAATTATATTAAATATTAAGATTTATTATATACTTGATTAATACATTAACAATTAATTCATTCTATTAAAGTATATCAGTTTTAAATAACAATAATGAAAAACACGAGGATGTGTTTAAGTTAGAAAACAACAATGTATTCGATGTCATTCTGGCTCCGTATGAGCTAAATTCGCGATACACAACAATAGATAGGATGACGCGTATATTAGAACATGAAAGTGGCATTCATATACTGTCATCAACACAACCACCAATAAATCAAACATTTTCTTATTTTCTCAGTTTTGATTTAAGTATTTGGTTATTACTAGCAATTGTTTTGCTATTAATTTCTTTAATTGAAAGAAGTTTTAGCAAAAGTCAGCTAAAAATGAAATTTTCAACAATTTTATGGAGTTATAGTTCAATATTATTTTCTGATTCATTATCATCTTTTCAGTATAGAAATACGATTAAATCGCTGCCAAACAGAATTATTTTATCTGTTTGGCTGTTGTCGTGCACTTTATTATTATCTGGATTTTCTGGAGTTTTATTAAATTTTTTTATGAAATCAACAACAAATAATATCGATACGTTTGAACAATTATATCACAGAAAGCATATAAGTCTTTTCACGTATAAAACTTCAATTTTTAAAAGTTACTTTTATAAACAAAATAATATTAAGGAAAATGAATTGAGAACACGTTTAATATTAATAAACCCAAAACCAAAGATAACAAAATTTATTGTCAATAAAATCAAAACTGGAAATTATGTATTAATGATACATAAGACTATCTATTTCGGAGCATTAATATATAGCAGTGAACAATGGATGAAAGCCTTATATGAAGAATTATATTTATCATCTGAAGGAATAATGAAATCTTGGTATGGCATTGGTATGTCATTTCATAGCAAACAATTAATGCCAGAATTCAATAATATGTAAAACTATTCATTTAGTTATTAATTTACTATTAATTTTTAAGTTATAATTAATCATATTTTTATTTAAAGTATAGTTTAATGTTACAAATATTTATAATAGAATTACTCGACTTTCAGAAAGTGGTATATATAATCATTGGGTTATAAAGACTGGAACTCACGGTCAAACGGATTAACGGAATAATAAATGGATGGATAATTATTCATATATTGAACTCGATATGAATTGTTTAAAAGGTGTTTATTATTTATTGTTAATTGGAATTATTTGTTCAATTATTATAATAACTTGTGAAGTCATCGCAACATTTAAATTTACGAATATATTAAACATATTACATTCGTAAAGTAATAAAAGTGTAAAATACTCCTAAAGAGCGCTTATTATCCTTATTAATTAACTCCTTTTTGTCATTTATGACTAACAAAGTATAGTTTAAAGTTTGTATAACAAAGTTTAAAACTAATTTATAGAACATCTTTCTTACGTAATTGCTAAGCGGAAGAATATATTTTGAAAATATTGTCTGAATTTTTTATATGACTTTGCAAAAGCATATATATGGATTTGACATTCTCTGCCTGTCTGTCCGTCTGTCCGTCACACCTTTATGTTTATTAAGGGAAAATTTCTCCATATTTATTAAGGGATTTTACAATTCAAAAAAGACTCCTATCTTCAAAAAAATCCTTTTATTAACATAAAGAACAAAAAAGACTCCTATCTTCAAAAAAGCCCTTTATTAACATAAAGAACAAAAAAGACTCCTATCTTCAAATAATAAAAATAGTGTGGCATATGTCGCAAATGTCTTATAATATTAGTAATAACGAAATAGAGTGGCATCCTCCGCAAAAATCTAATAATATCTAATAATAACGAAATAGAGTGGCATCTGACGAAAATATCTAAAAATATCGAAATAGAGTGGCATCTGTCAAAAATACCTAAAAATATCGAAATAGAGTGGCATCTTTCAAAAATACATAAAATTATCGAAATAGAGTGGCATCTTCCGAAAATATCTAATAATATCGACAAATAAACAAATAGAATGGCATCAGACGTTAATATCCTATAATATTAATAAATTACAATATGGAATGATAGACTAAAAACTAACTAAAAAACAAACTGCAAAGTCATATGTTACGACCGTATCGATCTTGTTATCACTAAAAGTTAGAATTGCTTTTAAATTACTTCTGTATAAAATCACATCTAATTCATATTTTCTTTAAATATACTAATTCTAAAGTGTATAACTAATAGAAAAATCGTATATTTTTCTGAATTACTCTAAATGCAAACAATTTCCATTCATGAAATGTTTGTGTCTATTAATAAATATTTTTGTTTAAACTACATATTTAAAGATTACAAAAGTAATTTTGATATTACGAAATATAACTACAATTTAACCATGAATATTGTAAAATAAGTTTTTATACTAAAGGCTTCTCACTAATAGCTATGGAAATTAATAATTAATTTACAGCACATCAACGTATTTATATTAAAATTCAACGATTTTTAAAGAAAGTTTTTAGCATTTTAATATTCATTCAATTATTGTAAATATACATTTTCTCTGGTAGTAACTAATAAGTTATTATCATTCGGTGACTTTGAATATTTAATGACAGTATTTTGTTATTGCTATAATTAGTTAATGTATATCGAACTCAAACACACGGTTATTGGTTTGTGTTAATGTGACATTGAAAGCTACTACCAATGACTTCTAGAATTGTGCATACTTTTTAGTGCACGGTAGTCTTTTACTGAAATGCCTCACACTATTCGTAAATATGGGCAAAAACGAGTTTTCCTATTTATAACTAAGTTGAATATGTAGCGCTATATATAAATTATCAATGAATAACTCATTTTATGTAATATATTTGTGTATTGTAATTCAATAAAACGTTATTTAGTGTTATAAACATATTTATTATAAATGTGAACACTTTTAACACATTTATAAAGCAAAAAATTAAAATTAAAATTTTGTATTTAAATATTGCGCGCTATACTGTTAGTTATTTTTCGTTCAAGTTATCAGTCAGGTTTACTCTGAGGCATTTCAGTGAAAGACTACCGTATTACAGTAAAACTTTTTGGTGAACTTTTCCCGTGTTATCAGCCGGGTGTCCCAGAGGAGAGGGTCTTGTTGGGGTATATTTCAGCTATGAAAACCCGAAAAGTTGGACACTTCCCCCCAATAATTTTGAAAATTCAAGGACAATAAAAAACTGAAAACTTTGAAAGTTTTATGGCATAAGTGAAAATATTGTCCTTCAAACCCTTTGAGTTTTTGTGACACCTCTAAATTTTGACCAAAATTTGAAAAAATTGTCGCTTAAATCCGATGAGTTTAGATCCACTGAATATTGAAAAAAGTCGAAATAAGACGGTTATAGTACTACAGCTGAGTATGAAGACTTTTCACTATTGTAGCTTATGTTTTCACATAGGAGTGTCTTTATAATGAGTTGTAGGAAATGTTTTCACTATTGTATTTTACACTTTCACGTTCTTACACTAAAACAGTACATTATATACATTTATTTGGAGATAAATTTAATTTTCAATAACTTCTTTTCGAAGACACATTGACAAATATTTTTCCATGTGATTAAAATAATTTGTGCAATGCTCTGATGTAATTTTTTCAGACGCAGTTTCAACATTGTTGTATAACTCATCTTCATTATGCGATTGGGACTCTTTAATAATTTTCTTCCATTGATTAAACATATTTTCGATAGGTTTTAAAAATGGGGAATATGGAGGCAAATATAGTAATTTATGATTATGATTTGCTATTAAGTTTTTAATAATTTCTGCATTTTCAATATTTTGATTAATTAAATATTCTAAAAATTTAACAATGAATTATTCAAAATGTTCGGTATTATACGGTAGATCTTGAATTTCGTAAAAGTATAAGGATTTGTTACAAATCGCTGCGCATATTGAATAATTTTTGCTATTTATTTGTTTAATTTATAAGTTAGCTCTAGACCCTTCTGGAGCTCTACCATAATTTATTCTTGAAAAAATTTTAATTCCGGTTTTATCGAGAAAAAAGTTTTATCTCTATTTGGAAGTTCTTCAATAAACTTTATTACATAATCATAACGTTTGTTTATAACGTCAGTGTCATTCCTTCTATCAGGTATTAATGACACTTTTTTAATTGTATAGTGAAAACATTTTAGAGCTTTTTCTATAGGCCATCTTGACACTTTTAAATTAAAATTTTCCATTACCTTAATTTTAAGATTTTTGATTGATTGCGTACAATCATCATCAATCAAATTGCAAATTGTTTCCTTTTGATCATTTGTAAAAATAAATTTTCTACCTTTTGATTTGTTTTTTAACAGACGACCCTCATTTCTGTAGACTTTTATAATTTTTGTGATAGTATTTCTCTTAATGTTGAATAATTTTGCGACACAAGTTTACGAAAGTTTTTTATTAATAACATTGTCGATTACTAATTTTCTTAAATCATTTGAAATTTTTTGATTATTTGATTCCCGCTTTCTTTAAAAAAAACTACGCATGTTTGTGAAAGTCTAAAATACAAGAGTGAAAAGATTCCCTACATATCCAGCCATAAAAAAGTTTGTGTGAATCCTTTACATACAAGAGTGAAAAGTCTGCATAATCAGCTGTAAGTGCAGCCACTTTTGATAGCAACTCAGTTTTTCAATATATTTCAATGATGATTATGATTATTATAAATAATACCATAAATATTTTAAATTTAAAACTTTCTTGAATTTAATTAGCAGTTTTCGGCTCATTTATCTTAATGACCGAATAAAATATAATTTTATTAAAATACCATAAATAGTTAAAATTTTAACCTTTTTTGGTTTTAGCACTATTTACCATATTAATATAATGCTATATTTATATTTTAAATATATTTTTGGTGTTAATTGTAATTATTTTGTACTAGAATTCAGTACTAGAATTCAGTCATAACAGTTAGAATTATGAATGGCATTTCGTATTAATAACTTAAACTTAAATTAATTATTTTTTATTTGGCTAGACCATTTATATCTCCATCCGCCACTTTAGTACATCGAATAAAATGAAGTCTTTGTTTATAAATTTAATTTTTATTTTAATAACACAGTGCAATTCATAGAATGTCTCTTAACTTATTTTTAATGCACTTTATTTATTTTAATATAAAGAAAATCAATTTTAATTAAAACTCTTAATTTTTGTTTTTGACTAGATAATTTATAAGTCCATCCACCACTATAGTGCATAGAATAAAACGAAGTTTTTGTTTATAAATTCAATTTTAATTTTAATACCACAAAGCTATTCATAGAAAGTTACTGAACTTATTTTTAATGCAAATATTTTCTTTTAAATATTTATCTTTTTATTATTTAAGTTTTGTTTAATAAGATTCAGGGATTTAAATAATTTAATTATTTTTTCTCGAAGTAAATCCCTTGATTAATGTCTATGAGGACGTTTAAATTAATAAAGTTATAAATTATTACTTAAATTAAAAATTTATTAACATAAAACTTTAATTATTTATGGTTCTAAAGTCAAATTATATATGGTATACTCCTTAGTTTAAAAAGTAATTTCAAGAATATTTTCTATATTGGTGTATCTATTATTTATTCTGAAAATTAGCAAATTAATAAATACTATGTTAAATTTATGATTAATAAATAAGAAATTATTTTTAAATTTAGAATTGATATGATTAAAATTTTTGACTGACATCTATAATTGGTTAACAATATTTAAAGCTTGGTTTATTATGACTAAGTGCTGGTTATTACTAGGGTCTTGAAAATAGTTAATTAACGATTTAGTTTTTCAACAGATTCGAACTATATATTATGTCATCTTAATTAATGTAGAGAATTAATTTATTTAAATTTTTTCTAACGAAATTAAAGAATTTTAACTAAACTAACTATTTTTAATATATCTAACGAATTTAGGAAGATTGTCTATAAAATGAACTAAAAATGCTAAAAACCAATAAGAAAGTGCAAAAAATAATTCCTAATAAATATTTTCTGGACTAATTTTTTATAAATTTTGTATTATCTTCAGAAAAAATTCAAAACTTCACTTAAAATAAAACTTTCATTTTCCCTATTAAATTTTTTAGTGAAAATAAAGTATTTAATGAAATTTTTTAAAAACATTCTAAGGTTTGCTTAACTTAAACTCAATATTTGAATAATTTTATATCTAAAATTTCTAACGATTTTAAGACTTTTTTCTAACGATTAACTAACCATTTGGTATTAGTTTTTCTAACGATTTTTAAGACCCTAGTTATTACCACATCACAACTTTTACGACTTTTAATGGGCCATCGAATTATATCCAATTATCGGAAGTTTTATAAGCCTTGAACTATTAGTGATTTGTTGATTCAATATGTTTATAAACGCGCTTATGTTATGCTAGTTATTCCGTGTCGTACACTGTTATATCAGCGATATATTTTGTTTCTATAAATAATTCACATTAACAATGAGAAGGAAAAACTATAGCGCGAACACTTCTTAAAGTATGCGCCACTTTTCAGTGTTACCCTAGTTTCGCGATAGATTTTATAAACAGCAGTAAACTTTAATGCGCAAACCTTCATATATCTATCTCTTCCCAGTAATAAAATTTGGCCAAATATAATGTCCGTAATAACGCAATAACGCCGATGCGTTTAATGGCCAATTAATTATATGTTTATTGTCTAGCGTTTCGTAATTCGCTTTCCAACAGATCAATACGATTATCTGCCACATAAACATAATGAATCAACAAATCACTAATAGTTTAAGGCTTATAAAACTTCCGATAATTGGATATAATTCGATGCCACAATAAAAGTCGTAAACCGGATTATTTGTGATGTGATAATAACTAGGGTCTTGAAAATCGTTAGAAAAATTAGTTAGAAATTTTAGATTTAAAAGTATTCAAATATTGAGTTTAAGTTAAGTAAACCTTAGAATGTTTTGAAAAAATTTCATTAAATACTTTTTTAGCTCACTTTTAAATTAAAGAGCTATTGTATTTGACATGTCTATCCGTCCGTCCGTATGTCTCTCTGTAGACGCACTAGCTCAACCATAGTATTCAGCACGTATTTTAAAATTGTTTTCACTATATGTATTAAGGGATTTTTGAACTATGTCCTAATAAATAATATGCTTAAAATGCCTATAAATATCCTAAAAACGGCCAAAAATGGCTTTAAAATGGCCAAAAATGGATAAAAATGAAGTAAATATGGGCTTAAAATATGACAAAAATTAGTCTTAAAAGGCTAAATTGTTAGTCTAAAATCTTGACTATATGTTAGTTAAAAATATTTAAATATGGCTTTAAAATCTTTAAATAATGATAAAAATACGATAAAATTGGGTGATATATTGTTTAAAATAATATTATTAAAACTATTTCAAGTAAAACCAATCACACGCGTAATTATATTCGCTTATCTAGTACTTTTGAGTATCCGTTTAACAACAAATTATGTGATATTGACTCGACTAAAGCTAAAAGACAACTTAAAATTTTTTATTAAATTGAATGAATCCATACTTTTCTGTCCGAATGAATCCATATATTCATAAAATAACTTAAAATCTTGACTCAAAAATCTTAAAACACTTACTGAAGTACTGTTTACAACAAAATAATTTAAAGCTATAAATTTTTTTCTATAAATCAATAAAAAGTCAAAGTACTAAATGCTTAAAAAAATAAAATATAGTTGGCAAACAATAGAAACTATAATTAAATGTCAAAAAATATTTAATACACAAATATTTGGAATATATTAAAATAACTCAGAATATAATACAAAGTGAGCTCATTATGAATGTTCATACTATTTCTAGTTTTTCGCTTAAAAATTTAATAGGGAAAATGAAAGTTTACCTATATATTACTTGTTTAATAAAACTAACGGTTTTATTTTAAATTGAAGTTTTGAATTTTTTTCAGAAGATAATACAAAATTTATATAAAATTTGTCCAGAAAACATTTATTAGGAATTATTTTTTTTGCACTTTATTATTGTTTTAAAGATTTTTTAGTTCATTTTATTGCTAATCTTCCTAAATTCGTTAGATATATTAAAAATCGTTAGTTAAGTTGAAATTCTTTAATTTCGTTAGAAAAATTTAAATAAATTAATTCTATACATTAATTAAGATTACATCATATATAGTTCGAATCATGAAATTCTGTTGAAAAATCTAAAACGTTAATTAACGATTTTCAAGACCCTACTAATAACCAGCACTTAGTCTTAATAAACCTAATTTCAAATATTGTTAACCAATTATAGTTGTCAGCCGATAAAACTATATTGAGTTAGTAATGAAATGGAATCAAAAATTTTATTCATATCAATTCTGAATTGAAAAATAATTGCTTAATTATTAATCATATATTTAATATAGTATTTATTAATTTTCTAATTTACATAATAAATAATAGATACACTAATATAGAAAATATTCATGAAATTACGTTTTAAATTATGAATAAGTGCATACCGTATTTCAGTGGTTCTCAAACTTTTTCGTTACGCGACCCTAATATCTTAACAAAAATGTTTAAGCGACCCAGGTTTTATTCAACAAATATTTTGAATTTTAATAATTGGTTAATTTTAATAATCATTCAATACAAAAACGCAAATAATCATTATATTGACTAATTATTCTTTTAATAAGGTATGATAACTCCCATAGATATATTGAACTGTGAAAAATAATTGATAATATATACACAATTTATAATTATTTTGAATCGCGACCCTTCTTTAATGTTAATTCATATAAATCATTCGACCGAAAACTTTAATATTGCGACACTGTTTTGGGTCGCGACCCTAAGTTTGAGAACCTCTGCCGAATTTGATTGGACTTTAGAACCACAAATATTTAAAGTTTTTATGTTAATAACTTTAATAATGTAAACGTCCACATAGACATTAATCAAGTGATTTTCTTCGAGAAAAAATAATTAAATTCTTTGATTTTTCTTTTAGAAATTTAATATATATTCTTTCGAATTAATTTAAGCAAATTTTTATTTAAATCAAGAAACACATGTACGAGAATAGTTAATAAAATAACTACAATATTAGAATTTATTATAATTATAAAAATAATAATTTTACTTTTGCAAATATAGTATTAACACAACAATGTACTTGTTTACAGCCAGACACTCTAAGTGTTTCGATTGCATTACAAAAGAAGTTAGTTTTTAAATAGAAAACTATCAAAATATGAAAATTTCTAAATATAAAAAATTTACTAAATTCTTTGTGAAAAATAGGTAATTCTTTCAAAGTCTTTAAGCATAAATCCGAAAATTTGTTATCTTTAATTCATGCAATCAAATACATTAGTAGGAATTTCCAATGAGGGGTAGCCTAGCAACTGTTACTAGGGGCGTGGCGTTTCTAGGTACAATGAAATTTCTAGTTTCAATTTTTACTATGACCTTAGCAACCGTACAATAGCAACCGTTACTTAGCAACGCCGTTGCTATGGACCTCGCACTACAGAGCGATATGATTTTATTGTTATTTTACCATATGACGACATATGCCTAGCAACGGATGCCTATAAAACCGTTGATAAGGATACCTATACGAGCTGCCATCTTGGTAACTAAAGAGTCTAGCGCTATAAGCGCAATCTATATGCCATATAATAACCAATAAGTTATATTTAACCCTATAATCCTATTTTTATATAGGTAAAAGCAATCAGATACTCACCATTTATATTCTATACTACTCAACTAAGCCAATCCAATCAACTAAGCAAATTATTAATATATTAGATAATGAATAGTAGCTATTTAATTATTTGCAATCTGCTCAATCTATGTAAATTAATTAATACCATTTCTATATAACGAAATGAGGGATGGGGTCTAGGGTGATCCGTCTTTTAACTGAGAATGGACATTCAGAAAACTGGGCTGTGCGTTCCCGGTAAGCGATTCAGAATTCCGGGGTATGTCACGGAGAATCGGCCATAAATGAGCGGCACTTTTACGCGCAAGCTGAAATATTCTCGTGAGAAAGGACGGAAACAATGAAAAATTGGAATACATGGAAATATGATTGATAATGAAAAGAGTGCGGCAGAGGTCATTGATTATATAACTACTTATATAATACGCTGCCTAATTGATAGTTGCCCTAAAGAATATGATACAATTTATATTGGAAAATAACAAAACAGGACTGAAAATTTTCAAAAATATTAATTGTTTGACTTAGTCACATTAGTTGAAAGCAGGGAGGAAGGAAGAGAAATGAAGCATCATTAATACTATGGTAACCTTCGCCTGCTCCGCTCCTCCGCCAAAATGAAATACTACACCCCCACTTCCTTAACCACTGAACACACGATGACACCGAAGTTATGCAGTAACTGTCGATCATATCACTGTCGACATGGAACACCTAACGAACGCTTAAGAACTAACCTCAGGTACCCTCCCTTAAGCAATAGGACAGTGATTAATGACTTACACTAGGATAAAATTAAATATATTTATTAAATAAATAAGATAACAACTTATACCATACAAAACGGGTACTCATAAATTTGACGCGTGTCCTGCATTAAAGCCAAACTCAATTCAACCACACGACGCACTCAAAGCACATTCAATTAATTATAATTTAAATAGAGAGTGATATGAAGTAATAAATTTAATTAAAACAAACAATAACATAAGCTATGCTTTAAACTAAATATATATAATTGAAAAACATATGCCTAAAATTCTAACTATAAATTTAATGTTACGAGTTTGACGGCTAGTAATTTTTCTAAATAACAAATGTGACTTAAAAATATATCTTATTAATTTTTGTAATAAAATAATTTTTTATAGTTTGTTTATTTGATAACATAATTGAATTGGATATCGTCTATTGATTGGATAATCGAAGTATTTTCGATATAATTTCAGTATTAATATTCGTATCAGAGTTAAACGCTAATAATAAGTAAATTTGTATTTTAAAATAATCAAATCTATCCATATTAATATATAAAATAAAATTTAGTTTTATTAATAAACTAAGTTTAATATTAATTTATTATAATCGATGCATTTTCGAAAGATATAGGAAAATTAATTTTTTTAAATTTAAAAATGTCATCTCTTTAATAATAGATTATAACATTTATTGATTTAGAAAATTTTCGTCAATTAAACTTCTAATAATTTAAATAATTAGTTATGATTGATAAAACTAAAATAAACAATTGCTTCTTTTTAACTAGCACACCCATAGTTAGCGCACCCGTAGAGGTGCATTGCAACCATTAATAACTATAAGCATAGCCCGTCATTAATTAAATTATTGTTAGACGTTTTTTATTGTAATACGTACTAACTATGCGCGGACGGAGAGAGAAACTAAAAAGTATTTTTTATATTATATATTAAGTTTTTAGTATGGACTAATGATTATAACGTTTATTGTAACCCTAAATGTATAAAATACATGAGATTCACATTTCGTAAGGTATTATTAGATTCCATTATAAATTACTGCAAAAATAGACTTAAAATTATTAACACTTAATTAATTAGTTCAAGACAATTAATTTCTCACAATGAGATAATAATTTTTAACGCAAGTTATAATTTTTGGCTTTTGTGGATTTACTTCATGGAAAATCATGAGCAGAATTAGCGATCAACAATTTAACCGAATTGTTAACCATTAAAATCGGTTAAAGGTTAGTTAACCAAGATTTATTAGGTTAAAAATTCGGTTAAAGTTAAAGAATAATCATTAAATATGTTAACCATTTAATACGCATATTACACATAGTGATAGAAAACTTTTGTACATTAAAATAAACAAAATAAAGATTTTGCACAACATATGAAATCTGTTTTATTTAAAACAAATAAATGCTTATAAAAAGCTTGTATTGGACAAATTTTTGGACCAAAAAAAACAATCAAATCACTTATGTTATTAAATTTATAATTTGTGCTTTGTTTTTGAAATAATAAATTTTTTATTAATAAGTGTTCATTTCACTTATTAAAATATATGAAAATCAATTCTTTTACATAATATGTTAGGGTTAACCGGTTAACAGCAGTTAATAGCGAATAAACTAAAACTAAAATATTTATTAGCTGTTAGAACTAAAACTAATGAAATTTTTAACAGTTAACCGTTTGTTCATCACTAATCAGAAGTAATGCATACACATGTTTGTTTAATATACTGTTTAAAGCAAATTATTTTGGACGTGAAAACTTATTCGAAGCGTATTCTATGAAAGTGCATATATAAAAGTTTGCAATAATAAATACAATTTATTGTTATCGAAACTATATTAACAATTAATCCAAATAATTTATCATAAATTTAAGATAATTTCACAAATGAATTGAACAATAGAAACAATGATACCAACAAACCATAAATAGTAAACGCCTTTCATTCTTATTAAATCAAACTGAACAGCAGAATA
>JAQGAW010001356.1:0-19673 GCA_034698025.1 Phthiracarus crinitus | reverse complement strand
AACATAAATTTGACTAACGTTCCACTAACGGTAAATTCAATATTTTCCACTCCACTAACGTTCCACTAACGGTGCTTATTTCAAATTCCACTAACGTTCCACGTTAGTGGAGTAAAATTTTCAATCACTAGTTTGCAATCTAAGCACTAGTATATAACTGATAAAACCTGTTTTTATATTTCCAACTTTCTAAAAATAAACACTAGACAAATATCCACAGATTTTGTTTTGCTAACGATTTCCCTTTTCCATTCAAAAATTTATTGTAATACGATTTCGTATGCGCCTATTTATATTTTAAGCTATACTTAATCTTTCGAAGGCTCTGTTCAAAAAAAACTCCAGAGCAGTATTTCCAAGCAGCGATTTTGGTAAGTTAGGAAAATTTGTTCCCAAAAAATTGGTCTTTATAAACACAGCAGAAATTAAAGAATTTTTGTCAGTCTAAAAGCTATTTATTCAACTTTTCAAGAATATTTAATTTTATCGATTCCTAAATCTAGAAAAAATATCTAGTATTTAACTTCTTATAAATACATAAAATTTATTTATCCAGAATTTCTGTTTTAAAATAACTAACTGATAAAAGATATACATTAACATTAATCGAATATTGAAAAATATTTTGTTATTAAGAAACTATTCATATAAATTAATAAATAAAATATTTTCCTGAATAATCATGATTTTTACACCATTCTCCTTTTTCTGGCTCTGAATCCGTTGGCTCTACTTATTATATAATAAACCCATTTAAATGAGATATAGTTGGTTACTATAGTAACAACAAGTGACGTCGTTTCAATCAACAATGTCTTATTTTGAGTTCAGAGATTTGGCGATGGAAAATTGTCCCCAGTACATGCCCAATAATATATCCGTGGATCTTTGCAATGGGAATCAATGTATAATTGTTAAAATTTAGGGATTAAAACAAGCATAATTATTTGACACTGAAAGCAGAATCGGATATATGTGTAATAGAAAATTAATACAAATCCAGGTGCAATGCAATGGGTTGAAAACTAGTTTTATATTATGATAATCATTATACCGTAATTAAGTGCAGCAAAACATTGTATATAAAAGCAAATTAATTTAAAATTTGCTTAAATTTAATGGTTAAAATAGTGATTGGATATGTGTGAGGTAATAAATAATTTAAAAAAATCAAATACCTAATTAGTTAGAAAATTTAACAAAAAGCTTCAATTTCTAGTTAAACTATAACTGACTAAAAATCTGAATGCTAAAGGAAAATGTTTAAGACTAAACTAATCTGTTTTTAGTTTCAATATATTGTGAATATGTTTTAGGGCATAATTTTGGAATGAATGCTAATACTGATTCGATAATATGCCTCAGCAAATCTTAAGTAAATTAATTAATGCTTTCTCTGATTTCTAGAGTTATATTTGCTTCAGCCTCTAGTGATATAAGATTCCATGTAAAACTACTCATAAATCTTTAATTATTGAGCAAATGGCTTACAAGTAACCATCTTTACTAAACATGATTTATTTTGGATTCATAAGAGCAAACTAATGATTAATTAATATTAAAGATTAGGGATTAACAAATTAATGAAAGAAGAGTTGTAATATTAATTAATTTTTGTTTGGTAATCCCATTATAAAACATTTATGAATAAACTGCATACGCAAATAAAAGTTTTAGCAAAAATTACTACTGTATAACTTATATGAATTCAATAAAAGCAGTGCTAAAATAATCAAATTGAATAATTAATCTAAGAAAATATATGCGCCCTTAAAAGCCTCTTTCTTGCACTTAATTTTTGTTAAAATGTAATGATGTAACTTATTTTATTCAAAATATAAATATAGCTAATTTTTATGCCTTACTCTTTATTTTTTGTAGTCATTTGAAAAACGTTTTTCTGTTTTTTTCACGACATCATTAAAAGTTGAGAGAGAGAGAGAGAGAGAGAGAGAGAGAGAGAGAGGAGGGAGAGGGAGAGAGAGCTGTATGGATCTTTATTCTTTATTTGAGTGCACTAAACTTAACTCATTATTATCATTTTACTGTCAAGTTAGTAAGTGTGACGAATGTATGTTCACTATAACACTATATCACTATATCACTGTACATTAGTTTATATATATATTTTTTTGTTAGCATCAAAGGCAACATTAAACAGTTGCGTATTCTAACGTTATATGAGATGATGCATAGCATCATAATAGCGAAACGCATAATTGATAGGATTAATTAGGAGTAAGTAAAAATACTTGTAAAACTAATGAAGAATGACATGCGAGTGTGAGACCGATTGCCGTTCCATTAATACGTATGCTTTTTATTGCGGTCAATAATATGAACGGATGCCACCGTAAAAGCAAAGCTGAATCAGCGCTCGCATCGCATCGGCTTTTATATTAATTACATTTCCGTACAATTTCGACAATTATATGTACAGACATAAGCATTATTTTTCATCATAACGTTAGTCTCGATATGGTGCACACACTTGTGCTGATTCGGGAGAAAGGATTGGCGAAAAAATGTTCTTATGGGAAATATATTCGTATATATTTTGGCACAAAACTGCATTGAGTACTGCTTATGTCATATCGGATTATAATTGATGATAAATTATCCTATTTTTGAAAAGTTTCTTAAAAGCATTATTAAATATTTAATCCGTATTTCAAAAAAATCTTTGTTGAATTTTATTATATATTTATATTTACATAAGTACTATATTCTAAAGTTTTATTTAGTAAAAATACTTAATAGTAGGATTTTATTAAATATTTTATTTTTTACATTAAACAAATCATTAATAAAATTAAGCTCTGTATTCCATTATTCTATATACCGTACATACTGAAGATAAAAAATCTAATAAAAGTGATGCTTTTGGGTTTTATAGTTTAAATTTATTATTATTTTAAAAATCTTTTTCTTTAAAAAACAAAACATTAATTAATTATTAGAAGAAAGAGGGAAACTTGCTTAAAATACCATATAATATACATACCTTTCAAATATCAAAAGAAGAGAGGAGAGGAGAGAGAGAGAGAGAGAGAGAGAGAGAGAGAGAGAGAGAGAGAGAATTCGAAATTATAAATTTTACTCCAACTCAAAGCATCTCCTTTACAATAAGCATTTAAACAACAAGATTAAAAACTAAATTCTCTATACTCCAATACCATAAAATATTTCGTTTTACTCGTATAAAAAGTTAAGCTTATGGGTTTGACTGTCTGTCTGCCTGCCTGTCCGTCTGTTTGATTTATCCTATGCGTTTAATAATTTTCAATTTTCAAATAGTCTAAATGATTTATTTTCCAACCACAATCTAACTCCAATTAAATCTTTGAAGATTTTTCCGAAGATACATAAGAAATTAAAGATACAAATCCAGCTAATTTTATTAACTCATTTTCATTTCATTGAAGTTAGAGTCATAAATTCAAATTCTAAGTGGAGAGAGAGAGAGAGAGAGAGAGAGAGAGAGAGAACGATATATACTGTATTCAATGGAAATAAGTTCTTATATCACAATTCTATTCAATTTATTAGTTTATTTAATCTTATAAAAGCTTTTCTTAAATCTTTTATTTAAAATTTACAAGAGCCAAACAAAATAAAAAATAATAATATAATAAATAAGCGAAATAAAACTTGTCTGTACATCAATATTTATTGCTATTTTGTTGAAAAACAAAAATTTACACTCAGTTTCTATTCGTATATACAGTACAATATTTAGCCGAAGGACCCACAAAGCTTAGGCGACTCATTTAAGTTTTGCTATTTTCTCCTTTTCTTCTGTATTGCCATATAAATAGTTATTTTATATGATAATAAATTCAGAATTACAACGTATACGTACTATTGTCGCGTTGCAAACAAGTGAGTTTGACCACAACTACAACGCACACAAAAAGTATGCAAGAAAACTAATGTCACGCTATTTGATATACATTTATAAAAATCAAAACACTAAATCGACTTTATATCATATTTTATTTCGAATTCAGTACTGTATTAGATATGAAAAAGAAGAAAAAAACAAAAATTATTCACGAATAAGTCTTAGTTCTCTCGCTATGTATGGCTGGCTTTGTGTCGGCGGATGAATATATATTTTATATGGATTTATATAAAAGGAAAAAATCGACAAATTCTTGAAAATAAATCAATACATATTGTGCTGCGAACTTTGATTTTTCTGTTCGCTTCTCGTATGATAGATATGGTATGAAAACTTTTTTAATGAAGCATCACATATATATACTTAAAAAAAGAGTAGTTCGCAGTTTCATGTTTATCTCAGATCATATTAATAATGTGTGCCATGAGAATCATCGAAGGGTCAAAACTATCGACGTTTATTGGTTTTGACTTTTAATCTAATGTGATATTTTGCTGTTAAAAGAAATTGAAGCCAATCGAAACGTAAAGCTAACTGGAGTGTAGAGTTACTACTCGTTGACATGTCTCGTTTACGGAACAGCGGTCATCAGAAAGATGTAGCCATAAAATGCATCATTTCCTTTAGTATATAGCATACGCATTGAAAAAGATAACAAATAAATCCACTTTTCATAATGGAAAAGCAAATAAACGAGTTGGGATAAAAAAGCATTTCTTTTTAAATATGAAGCCAGTGAGCGCATCAACAAAAATTGAAACACTCACTCTTTTTCACTCTTCCTTTTCGATTCCCGGATTCCAATTCTACGCTACTGTAGCTTATGCTTCATAACAGAAAAAATATTATAACTGTTAAAGTTCTGTACGTGTATGCGAGTAACTATAGTCGACGCGATGGCATGGCATAACGTTCTGTACGTGTGTGTATGTGTGTGTGATGTGTGTGTCTGTCTCTCTCTTCTGTATATGTTATACTCAGTTCGTATATCTGTGTGTTCGATGCGTAAAAAGGATGTGATATAAGATTTCTGACAATCTTCGCACTCAACTAATGCCCAAAGCTGTGGTGAAAAATTGGCAAACGCGAAACGACTTCATTTTTCATCATCATCTCCGAACGCGTTATTCCCTGAGGTAATCTAACATAAGCTCATGCACAATGTGTGTAATGTTTCTGTACCGATACACTCCATACACTCCATACACTTCCATACACTTCTATTCACGCTCCGTATTCTCTATATTCGCGCTGTTTGTTGAAAAAAGACGTTACGCGTTACGCCAAACATTACTTTTCACTCTAAACTACTACTGACTGAACGAATACTGCTTTGTTTTTTCTTGACAGAAAAACAAAAATATTATATTTATTACTCTATACACTTATATATATAAACATATTCATATAAATTTAAATTTAAACTTTATTCGTAAATTACCAAAAAAAAAACGGTTAGAATAGAGTGCTGTCGTTTCACAGTTGCGAAACACAACAAATTATGCATTAAATGTTAAAAATAAGCTTATTTTAAGCTAATATATGTAACATCGTATATCAAATTAATTTTTCGCTTCGGTTTAAGGCAATATTTATATATAGGTTTTACTGTATTTATGGCTCCACAGAGCATATTGTAATATCTTTACTTCGAAGTAAATTCAGTAAAAAAAGGTCAGCGCTCAGAGCGATATTGCTTTGCGCTCGAAAATCGCTGTTTCCATCATTATTGTCGACTTTAATAAACTTCTACAACCATTAATGCGTTAGAAAACCCAGAAAAGTAATATCACACTAATAGTTTCAGAGTTTATTATAAAAATTGCGCTTAAAATAGTAATTACGGTTTCAGTACTAAAATTTATTCAACAATTCATTACACAACTTAAGTCATCTCTTAGTTTATAGAGTTATAGAGTCGGTTATCTCTTTATATGTCTATCGCTAATGATAAGTGCGGTTAGAGTTGCGTGTATTAAAGAGTATTATTATACAGAATAAGTCATACAATGAAATGTATCTTTACATTGAAATTTTAAATGAGATCAATATATATATATACGAATAACTTTACTCTAACAATTAAAATAGAAATCAAAAATCTTTTTATCTATTTATATAAATGTTATAATATATATTTAGCTTTTATATATAAAGCGTTCAGTACATTGTTATAACACATAAAAGGTACGTATTGTTGTACAGCACATTTGTTAGACCTTTTTCTTAAGTGCAAAAATAAAATAAGTGCCAAATATGACACTATGTTTACAGTAAATTAACTAATATTTACTTTAGGATCAAACAGAGAGCTTATGTATTTTAGAAGTCTGTTCGTCTCAACTGGACTTTAACTAAAATATAAATTAATTTTAAGGCTAGAATCTTTGATCTGAAATACGAATTTAACATTACCCATAGCCAAGTAAGATCGTCTGATGGCATTTACCCGATTTGGCTCGAAATTGTTTTTTACTGTCCGGTAAATGACATTATTTTGGGCGCTCTGCCCGAAAATGTAGTTTAGAAAAAAGATTTTACGTTTAAACTCCATCAAACTATCAATATTTCTGAGAACAATTGAGTTCTGAGCTTCAATAACCACACTTAATATTTTAACTATAGAATAACGCGTTAATTAATTCTTATTCATTGTTGTGATTTATTGGTAATTTTATTAAAATCGAATTAACTATCAAAATTATATTTATTTTCAATACTCAAAAGTGATGACAAGAGCCAAAGTTTATTAAGATAAGGTCATAAGTGACACTTAACGCATTTTTCAATAATTAATATGCTAAGTCTGGTTTTTGAAGCGCAGCACTCAATTGAATATAATGTCTCATAGGTGTATATAATTATTTAAATTGGTAAAAATTTATTTATTTTGTCCGAAAACCTCAAACACCTCTTTCTTATCGGACGGTTCGAATTTGCCCGATTACTAAATATTTTAGTGCCCGAAAATGATCTATCCTTACCAATGGCTTGGGATAATGATAGAAGGGATCGAACGAGTGTAGAGACTATAAATTTTCTTATCGTCTAAAGTGAATTTTTTTATGAATGTTAAGTTTAATAGCTTTAAATTTAATAAAAGGGAGCGAATGATCGCAGATAAGAGCAACAATGAAGTGGTTCGATATAAATGTTGGTTTGTGTTTCTATATTTAATCTTTAGTTGCCTCATATCCCATTGATTTTAGTTTTTCATTTCTTCGGTCTTAAAAATCTAAAATTATACATAGGATTATGAGTAGAACTTAATTTACCGTTCATTCAAAGTACTGTTTATAAACTATGTATAAGATGTTTAACAAACTATTGATTGGAACAATACGTACATTTTAGGAAAGAACAACATTTGTTAATCAGTGTGACATTCGCCTCCAACCATCGGATTTGATTTCAGAGATACGATGTTTGTCTGTTTTCTCGACACAATTATTAGTCTGTAACTGTTGATCAGTGGTATTACTATTTTCTAACAACTTTTTGACTTCGGTTGTGGTCTGTTTAGCAACGGTTTGCTGACTTTGATTCGTACTGCCATTAATGGATTTATCGTTATTTACTCCAGTTTTGTGAACAGAAGCGATAGCACTTGTGTTACCAGATATGACACTCAATTGATAAGGTGGTGGCGGCTCGTGATTCCGGTGATGACGCGATAACGACTGGTGTTGATATGAGCACAGCGCTGAGTTGGCAGCGTTTGCCGCACGCGATGTCGCTAACAGACCGAACTGCGGATTAGGCGCGTGTGTCGCTGAATACAGCGATATGTCGCCGCATATGTTGGTCGCGTGTTCCGGCGATTTGAGGAACGCGTTCGGATTGAGTGTCGAAAACGATTCGAGAGGAAACACGTGCGGAGAACTGGTAGTACACGAGACTCGATATACATTACTGTCACGAGTGTCCGTTCGCTTCCAGTACCGCTTACACACGTAACACGTGAGTATTGTTAGAAATACTGACACAATACACGTGAGGCCTACGATCTTAAGCAGTATACGTGGACTGAAAAATAAATAACAAAAATCTTTATTACAGTATTATTATAAATCCTGAACAATAAATTATTGTTTTCCTTTATAACCAGTGGCGTAACAGAAATAGTGCAGAGACTAAGAAGTCTGTTACGCAACTGTGGACATGTTTGGTGACGTACTCGAGTTGAGTCCGTGTGGGATGATTGGTGTGTGTCTGTACGGCTTGGCTTCTATGACTGCAGCAATATTTATGAGTTTGGGTTCCGCAGCAATAAACTGCGTCCTCGTTTGGATTTGTTGGGCAATAAAAGCCAACATTCCATTTGCCGTATTGGTCAGCATAGCCCGAGCAGTAATCATCACCTAATGCTGAAGTGAAAACGAGGCATAAAGCAAATATTGATTTTTCGAACATCACACGCACACACACATGTGGCTGAACGCTAAGTGTGTCCTAATAGCTGAACAAATAATGTCACAATTAATATGTCGAACCAGTTATATTAACAACAATCCAATCATATATCAATTAACCATAATTAAAATTTCTCTCAACAATTGAGAAATACTAGTTATATTTAAAATCTATAAAACAAATATACTTTTGTAAGATAACGTTAGCGATGCTTAACTTAAGACTTATAAGTTATTTATATATTACTTTTTTAACATAATTTAATAGTTTTGTCTAAATATTGACATTACAAATGGTAAACCATTCGAGTGTTAGGCTAGTCTTAAGACAATATAGAGAAATAAATTCAACAATACATACAGGCATTACTTATGAACACAACAAAATATTGTGCCAAATTAAGCATTGAAACATAACCATCACTTGTTTGTACAGAAATTATACTGAAGAAGAACTTTGAGAGTTGAGACTCGACTCTACACTCGCACAGCACATACTGTATTGATATCCAGTGGCTTTTACTTTCACGCAAATAGTGAACAGAGAGAGAAAGAGAGAGAAATAGTGAAAGAGCGAGAGAGAGAGGGAAAGAAGAATCGCGCTGTGATGTGATGTTTGGTTACGCGGACACAGAAATAGTTTTGCTATAAGCATGCGGTTTGTGATGATATTCACAGTTGCGCGAACATTGCGCGAACAACTAATATCTTCGCCTTTCTATATGACATTGCCATTAATTTTGTAATAAAAAAATTTTTTCAAATAAATCTCTCCGTATTTCATTACTTATATATAAAAATTATTTTTACCCATTTTAGTGTGTATGATATATAGACTGAATCGTGAGTGCAAATAATAGATCTGAAAAATTGATACAGTAGTACGAAGAATAAACAAAAAGCAATATTTATAATCTTTTTTGATCAGTTATGAAAACAGCAAAAGAAAAGCAATAAAAGTCTGATCCAGAGCTATGAGTGATATTTATTAAATCTTAAGTATGTTTTGTTGTAGTAAAGGCTTGGATATTTATGACCGAATTTTCTAGTTTTAAGATCATTTAATGTTTTAAATTTAAGTTATAACCTCAAGTTTAATTTTTAGTTATAAAAATATTATTAAAATATTATATTTTATTTTGTTTAATTAATTCGATTGTCTCTCTTAAAATGGTTGTACATCTTGTATAGTGATATACTTCTATACTTCTTGTTGAGTATAGAACAACTAACCTCCAACTTGTTGCTCAGTTGCTCAGCAAATCAAGGAAAAAAATAATTTTGAGTGAAATAAAGGATTTACGAAATCAGTTGGTATGCTTGAACTTAAGCGCTTATTTAAATAAGTCTGTGTCGTCTAATTGATTTTAAATTTACATATATATCTAAAACATTAGTGAGCAATCGAAGCGGAAAATAAAATTCGTGCATACAATAGAAAATCACTTCATATAAGTATGTCTGTTATCAAAAACCCAATAATAATCCCGAATTAAAATTTCTATAAAATAACAATATTTTTGTATATATATTAGAGAAAATATGGTAAAAAATGTGCATCAAAATTGTTGTTTTTGAGACATCTTGATTTTTAATCAATCGCTCAAAAAAATTATCGTTCATATTGGATGAATTTTTAAAGTACAGTGTTTTATATTACACAACGAGTAATTTTCTTAAAAAGTTTTGAAATATCATAATTTTGTTCAATATAATTTACAAAGTATAGCTTATATATATATATAGCCCAAATTAACCCAAAAAATATTCTTTATCAAGTCGAGAATCCGAAAAATTTTAAAATAAGCATATTATATATTGAACATTGAAAAAATTCTTAAGTATACGTCAACAGAATTTAGATTTAAGGAATCTGAGGGTTTTAGGAATTTAATTTATTAAAATTAATTATATAAAAATTTGGGCATATTTTCATAAAATTTAAATATATAAACAATAAGTATAATCGGAAAGTTGGTATAAACATCGGTTAAAAGTTAAAGATTTTCTTTAACCTTTAACTTTAAATCGGACAACAATCAACTTTTAACTCTAACCGGTTAAAAACGTATTAACTTTTAACTAGACTTATAATGTTTAAAATGTTTAACTTATAACCTTAACTTTAAACCGGTTAACAGTTAAAAATGTTCATATCTAGTATAAACTATAAATGATTAAATAACCATAGTTTTTAAAAATATAGAAGTTTCGTTGAAATTAAGATTTATCCAAATACACGGGAACTACCAATCAAACTCACGGTAGTTTTATAACTCTAACACATTTTTAAAGCACAATTATAAAAAGAATTATTTTTATAAAATTTATCGTTTTATTAATTAACCCATTAATAATTTAGAGTAATGGTTGAGTGATTACTTAATGCCAATATACCGTTTTCCCCCGGATTATGCCCCACATGGGGTAAAAAGTGAGTTTCGGTAAAATCGGAAAATTGGTCAGTAACTATGGGGCATAAACCGAGTTTTTACCCCACTGGGGGATAAACCGAGTTTTTACCGCTTACTACAACTCGCAATATACCTCACTGGGGGTTAAATTGAGTTTTGGTAATAGACTTTAATGTTTTTTATTTAATAGCAAAGTTTACAGTTAAAAACGTTCTACTAATATATAATTTTATATAAAAAGCTACCAAAACTCAATTCAATTTTCAAAGCTACGGGTTGCTATGGGGCATAAACTGAGTTTATACCCCACCCCTCACCGAAACTCACTTTTTACCCCATGTGGGGCATAATGCGGGGGAAAACGGTGTTAACCGTAAGTCATAAAATAAAATTGACGATTATTGCAGTGCAAATTTGTTGTAATAAATTATATTAGAAATTATTTGCATTGCATTATTGATTATTACATTATAATTCGTAATTAACCGCAATAAAAATATTTCTAACAATTAAATAAAACCACACAAATAAATTTGTAAATAAAAATTTTTTTAATTTTTACTAATCATTTAATTAATGGCAAAATATACAGTAAAATAATTTATATATTCTTTCTATTATAACAATTTGAAAAAAATAAAACTTATTATTTAAAATACTAAATTTGTTAAGTTTTAGAACTAAGTTTATATACCGTAATAAGTGCACACTAAGAATAATTATTACAAATTATTTCATTTCTAAGTTTTCATTTTTAATATTTAATAATAGTTAAAAGGTGTAAATTTATGGCAACGCTTAATAAGCGTTTGGATCTTTAAAATAATAGAGTACGACGAATGAGAAAAATAAAATACCTGAACCTAAGAGATCTGCGAATGCGGTGAGAAAAGGGGCCGAAGAGTTGTCGGGATCGATCCTTCGTCGCCACAAAAGATTTACGATAAAGTAGCATACGGTCAAGAGTATCGTGATTTGTATGAGTGCTGCCAATATGTAAAATAATACAAATAGGAAAGTAAATTGAAAGTGTGCTTTAATTAGACGCAATGCCAACAAAAATATCAGATGACTTGGAGCGGCGATTAGAAGCAAAAGTCTAGCCATTAATGCGTGAGGATCTGAAAATAAAAACATTTCGTAACTAACATTATTATATTATTATATTGAATTGCAATAATTTATAATATTCTGTTACAAACATGACATATTATTCTTTTGCTAAATATTGAGAAATAATGAAAACCTAGACTACAGCATACTTTCGATGAAATTCATACAAAACTAAAAGAAAGAGTAACGGCTTTGTAAATATCGTAACAAAAGTCAAGTTTATTTTAGCTATAATTTAATATTTATTTTGTAAATATAAGATTCGGATAAAAACTTTCCTATCATATGTTGTCATATGAGGCGAAATTCATCAATAATTTTTATTGAATAGAGAGAGGTTTTGCGCAATATTTGTATAAACTTTATTATTATTATACAGTATTCGAATCCTTGAATAAGAATTGATTAGTACAACAAAAATGTTGCGATGCTCTCAATAAAACCTAATTTCCTCAACAAAATTTTTTATAGTTAATCGATATAATCTATAATCAAAATAAAATTTGTCCTTAATCTTGACATAATTTGCAATAATCAAAGCAAAGGGTACATAAACTTCCTTGAAATCTAGAAGAATAATAAGTTTACTTTAAGGTGTTTTTATCAATAGTATCCTTGATTATTCAAAATTTCTTTATCAAATTCATGGACGATTTTTTGTCTATTATTACGAACAAAAAAATTAATTACTACTAACGTTACGAAAGTTACTCGCAATTCTATAAAATATGTAATATCCTTAGATTAAATTAACAATATTAATATCCTTATTACGATTTACAGTTAGAATTTCAAAAAATTCACATAACCCTTAGTTACTATGATTTTATGCGTACATCGACTAAAAATAGTATCAGTTAATGACATATTACAAGTGTGACGTAAAACAAACATTTCCAGGAAAAATATAAAAAATATCTATTCTATTGTAAATTAGTTAAAATAACGCAGTATTAAAGATAAACGAATCGTTTTTGATAAAAATTAACAAATAATAATCTAACATAATCTAATCATCTCAACACATAGAAAAATTTTGAAAAGTATGCATTAACATCTAATTAATGCAGCATTGAATAGTAACGTTACAACAATCACAAAATTTATGTAAAAATTAATAGAATCACATTAAAACGATTAGTCATAATGTAATCGTAAATTTTAGCCTAATTTATGCAAAAACAGGAATTAATACAAAATGATATATTCATTCGAAATGAATAAGTAAATTCAGTGAATATTTTTTTCTAACTCTTGACTTACTTTTTCCGAAAAACACTTTAATCGGCGAACACGTAAGCTTAGTATCAATAAGGGACACTTCTTTCTTTTGATTTTTATGCAAATAAGTAGAGATTCTGCTGCTTTGCACTACAGATAGACTTCCTCCTACACCTGATCATCAAATCAAATTAAAAATAAATATTAATATACGGTACATGTTTGCATACAACATAAAACATTTAGTAATTACCATTAATCACAGGCTGAAAAGCAGCGATACTTTCAAACCTACTTAAACCATTTTCCATAATAAGTCCGCCGGTGTTTTGTAATAACATCGCGCCTAAACATTCAAATAAACGTTTAAAATTTCTTTTTACACTTTAAATCTTCAAATAAATAATAATACCTATTATTGGAAGCCATCCGTTATATAATACCTTTTTAGTGTATTTATTACGTCTGGCAATAATGGCCCAAATCGGCGTAAAAATCGTAAATAAAATAAGAAATACTAGTGGCAACCATTTAATGCTTTCATATAGAGCTTGACTAATATACGCCAAAAGCAACATCGATACGAAATCACCGACAGATGCGGCGATAGGAGTGGCAATATTATCAGGATTTATATTGAATTTTCGCGAAAATATCACAACGAAACACATTAACGTTCCTAATAATAAATTAGCGATATTTGCTGTGATAACAGCGCTCGAAACAACCAGTATTACGTCTTCAAACTCAATTTGCTTGTGATGTTCCGATTTATTAGTGATAAAAGACAACGCAATCGCCACCAATGGAGCTATGAATCCGACCACAGATGCCTGACATTGAACTAAAGCCATGTTTCCGGTAATAATTTTCTTCAAATCCTTATTGATATCCATGTGACCCATATTGGCGTGAGTGGACAATCGTGAGGCGAGAGTCATCTCCACATTGCCCTTAAGGCCCAGAAGTGCGGGAACAAGAATAATGAGTTGTGGAATCTGGACAAACACTTTCCAGTGCTGGACGTTATCGAGTACAACACCGGCCGCAACATTACCCAAACCAGCGATTATGAATGGTATGATGAGCTGAGCCAATGCGCTATACTCTGACTCTTCGTCTGATTGATCCCTATCTGAAGTTATTATGTTTAAGCCTAATGTTTGATTGGTTTTGTTTGTAATTACTATTGGATTAATATTAGGATCGTCACCACTGACATCACCGAAATCACACTTATATTCTAGAATTGTCTGCTCTTCGTTAATCGAACCCAAAGGCGAGTAATCCTTGATATCTGTGTTCGTTGTTATCAGTGAATCATTGGACGAATTCTTCGACTCAGGAGTGATGGCTCTGTTGACGCACTGGTAATACGGCATAACCATAACCATATCCATGCTATCGTACGGCTCATCCAATTCATTCACGTCATTGTCATTCGCAGGTCCGATATAACAGCCATACGACGATCCATCGTCTATAGTGAACCGAACATCGTGTGTACAATCGCTAACGTAATAGTCTTTCACCGGTGAACTCATTTCCAATCGATTATATTAAAATCCCGTTAAATAATAAATGTGATAAAAATATATATAAAATATATAAATACTGTCAGTGTGTGTGTGAATGTAATAAAATAGATCCTAAAACATAAAACATTACACGAAAAAATCAATGAATTGATGTTAAAACAAACGCATAATACATATAAATACATATAATATTAAAGATTAGGTTACGTTACCTCTAATCACAGTGTGATGTATATATTATAATAATATGATTATGATTTAAGTAACTATTCATTCCTCGAATACTTTATTATTTTGTTTATATATAAACAATAGTTTGTTATTACGGCATAACAGTAAATAATTTAGTTTAAAATTGAGCCTATTATTTGTTAAATAAGATTTGTTCAATAAAAATGAACGCACATTTTATTAATACAATCATAACGTTATTGTAACGAAATGGTAGTGAAATGTACAGTAAATACCAAACTATATAGCACTTGCGTAATGTGTTGCGCGATTGTGCGCAATCAACGTTATGTGTGCAATGCGTGTGTGTGTGTGTGTAGTAGCAGTGCATGCACACAGCGATCACCGCTCCATCGCTTTATTGCGAGAGTAACCAGTAATTCTTGGAATACGAATAACAATACAATCAAAAAACAAAAAAATTTGATTAATCGTATTTGAATAAAAAGTAAAAGTTTTTAGTATCGGAATTTTAGTTGATTTTTATAATAATGTTACGGACGTATATGTGATGCGGTTTTGTGCTTTATATATAGAGATGATACGCGTAGTATAACAGTTCATGCAAAACACGTACTAATATTAACACGTGTAAGTTATAGTCAATAGCCATCACATGAACATTAAGTAATAGTGACTGACAATGTATTTAATGTGATTTAAATGTAAAAACCCATTGATTAAGACTGATTATTGGCAATTGTATTATAGATAGCAGTCGATTGTATTATGTTTTGATTACAGTACTGTAATAATTAACGTTAATAGCATTATGTTTTAAGTCGCCACTAATAATCGTATTAATAGTAAATTAAATATAGATTTTGTTAATAAAGTTATCACTAGGGATAGGGATTTCCAGGAAATCCCGTATCTATTCCTTGATTGCAATACCGGGAGATTAGTATATCAACTTATACCGATAGCGCATTATTAAACTTGACTGTGACGTATGCAAATCTAATGTATTTTCAATAGCAAATGCATACGTCACAGTCAAGTTTTAAAATGCGCTATCGTTACTAATTATAACTAATCAAATAAAAGTAGTTTTATTTTCCCTGTTTTTCCCGTTTTTGGCAGTTTTGTAAAATAATCCCGGATTTGTACATATATTCAAAAATGTTTCCGTTTTCAATATATTTAGCAATAAAAATTCTAAAAATAGAGCAAAACTCTTCAAGTTGTCTATAAAATTTAAAATTGAGTATGAAATTAGAACAGATATTAAAATTCTGAGAAAATAGTTTTAAAAATTTCATTGGTTAGTATATATCACTGTAATGTTTTTTTACCCAATTCAACTTTTGTAATTTTTTAAGTTTTCAATAATAAAAATTTTCCCGGAAATAGTCCCGTTTTTGGAACTTTTTGGTTCCCGTTTCCCTCCCGTTTTTATCACTTTTTAGTCCCGGAAATTCCGATCTCTAGTTATCACTAAATATGTTAAATGAGAAGTTATGCTTCAAATATCGGTGTTTAGCATCAATAATAATGTTTTTACGATTTTTAAAAAGTAATATTATTTATACTAAGCTTACATACATAACTTATATACAGTATAGAGATGAACATTTTTAACTGTTAACTTTTAACTTTAACAATTAATCGGTTAAAGTTAAGGTTAAAAGTTAAACATTTTATGCAAATTTAAGTTAAATGTTAAAATGTTTTTAACGGTTAAAGTTAAAAATATTACAAAATTTAACCGTTAACTTTTTGACTTGTAAACAATGCATTATTTGGTAAATATTTATTAAAATTCTATTTACTACCGGTATATGCTTTGCAAATATATCTATTGAAATACGTTGTATCATTTACAATGATGAATAAAGATCTAAATGATAATATTTTCTATTAGAATTAATTATTACAGTGATTAAAAGCAAATTACTTTATAATTTATGTTTAAAACCTAAAAATAGGTTAACCGGTTAACCCTGTGGTTAATTAAGTTGCAGCTGAAGTTAAAAATATATTGGCAGTTAAAGTTAATAGTTAAAACATTTTTACGAGTTAAGGTTAATGGTTAAAGAAAATCTTTAACTTTTAACCGATGTTCATCTCTACATATAACGAGTAAGTTTTAAAATCAGAATCGAAGTGCGAATTTAAATCTGAATGTAATCGAAATATAAATTATGTTTGAAATTATTATCGGAATAGAATCGAATTATTTAAAAAAATTATAAACAATAGATTGTGAGTGAATCGGAATTATAAATCTGGTATCGACCGAACACTACATTTATTTAATCATTCAGTATTTTGCAAAAACTAAGCTTACAGTATATACCGTACTATTGGCACAAATGTTGGAATAATTAAAATAAATATCAGTTTGTTATCATCGCTTACGGCTGAGAAATACTATTCAAAACTTTATAAAATTAAGAAATATAATAAGACGTATTTTTTGGTTTTAAATTATTTAAAAGCAATCAGTTGTTTACTTATTAATGTAAATAAATAAATAACAATTCATTTAACTAAACGTGTTTTAATTTAATTAAGTATAATTATCGATTGAGTCGCAACAAACTGAGTTACGGCTTAACAGTTTATTGTTTTATGTCTCGTATTCTAAATCTGAACAAACATTTAAAAATCAATTTAATTAAATAAGTTTCTTCCCGTTTCACTTCACTCTTCGTTCACTATTTTACAATAACAATATACCGGTCAGTACTCTCGCGCACAATACGTAAATTGAAAAAACGTTAACATTCAAAGGAAATATTTATTAATAAAAATTTTGCAAAATAAATAAAACTAAAATAAGATTATATTGACAATGAAAATGAAGTTTAATTCAATCATAATAATAGTTTCATTAATTTATGAATCACGAGAACTCAATTACGAATTGGATGGTAATCTATGCAATACTGCTATCAGTTCTGTAACCATAGGTAATGTAAGGCAAACCGATTTACCGGATATATTCATTGCAACGCATCAACAGCTCTGGTTTAAAATTTCCGATTTGTCATTAAATTGGACATCAATACCACTGCCAGAAAGTATTGGAACCGTTCAAACAATGTTTGCTAGAAATTACTATAATGATTGGATTGAATGTAATTCTAGTAATTCTAATCCCAATTCACCGCAAATTGTAGTGATTAGTGTAAGTTTGAATACAATCACTTTGAATATCATACCCAAAATCGCAATTCGTTTAAAGGGATTATATCCGATTCATTACATTTTACATTAGTTTTTCAATCATTCGTATTTGTTTTCAATTTTTGATGTAAGCTCTCAGTCATGGATCGGACGCGAGAATACTATTGATAATCATTATATATTCGGTTTTGTAAACGAAAGCGTACCGATTTTATCGATATTCAAATGGGACAATAATCACCTTATTTTTCTTCACGAAGATTATTATTTCACGTTAGAATTGGACCAAATTGTGTGTCAACCAAACCGAGACATCAAGCATTCAGTCATGTATTTCGGACCGTATAAACTCGATTATTTCAGAGCTCACAACATTTTAGGTGCTTTTAGATACGGATCGCAATTTTACGTGTTATCTTCAAACTCTTATTTATATAATCCAAGTTCATATCTAAATCAGGTTTAAACTACTTTTAAAACTTTTTCACATTTCAATTTACATTCAATATGATATAAGCTTATCATTTATTAACTTTTATTATATTATTTTCAAATAAGAAACAAGAAATAATTTTTGAAGAACAATCGATCATAAACGATACAATGAGAGATTTCTTTTCGTGCCATAATTATCCAACGCATGCCACAAATTCATATGAATCGGAAGCAACCAAATCAAACGTACATTCATTGGCAAACAAATCCACTGAAATACCAATGAGTGTTCTAAAAAAATCAAAGTTTCCGTGGACTCGGTTTTTCGTTATATCGTCGATCGTGTCTTTATTTGGATTATTCCTGTTAGGCTTTCTTATTATTCTTTACTTTACTCAAAAGTCTAAATGTATTCCAAACTTGTTTTTATTATTCTAAATTAAGTTTTTATATTTGATAAAACTTTTTCATTAGACAACGATCTATTAGAGCGACAAAAAACTATAGAACAACAACTTAGCGAAGACGACAAAACTGTTAGAAGTGATTCGGTTGAGCCTGAAAATGCTAATACGATATCGAAAACCGATGACGAAAATAAATCGCAAACGAGTTCGAGTCAAACGCAATTAAATTAACATTATATTCTTCGATACTTTGTTTTAATAATGTTATAAAAACTTATTTAATGAAAACATGGTTTTGTTTATAATTATTTATAAAATTCGTTTTAAATAAAATAAATAAAAATTTTCGAAATAAATCATTAAAACGATTAAACTAAAAATATGATATGTTATAAAAAGAGGTTTGGACTAATAGAGAAAAATTTTATTTTGAAAAATTAGCCTAAAATCCATTATTTTGAGGTCTATATTTATAAACTTTGGGTTTCAATTGTCACTTTAGAAAAAGCTTATAGTAACTCACAGGTGTGACACAGGTGTGTGAAATAGTAAATACCAAATCCCATGCATTTTAATCTGCTTTCAAACAAAATTTTTCGAATCTCGCTTTTAAATAATTTTTCTATGGTTTGGACTAATAAAGAAAAATTTTCCTTGAAAGCAGATAAAAATACATGGGATTTGGTATTTGCTATTTAACACACCTTTGAGTTATTATAAGCCTTTTTTCTAAAGTGATAATTGTATATTTTTTATCAATTTTTACTAAAGAGATTGTAAATATTTTTAAAAAAATCGGATAAATCGGATATGCTCTAAAAATTTAAATAACCGACCCGACCCGAACCCGATAGGATTATATCCGA
>JAQGAW010001355.1:0-19675 GCA_034698025.1 Phthiracarus crinitus | reverse complement strand
TGAATTGGCCAAATCGTAGAATTATCTTTAAACTTTAGAAAATTTCTTTTTAGAATCAATTCGTAGTTTTTTCTACAAAATTATATTTAATTATATATCAAAATGTAAATAAAAGTTGATTGAAAAGTTTCATAATTAAATTTTAGAAAATACATTTGTGCTTTAGTATATTAGTATAGATAGATAGATACTATAATAACATATAATTCTTGTATCACACGTAAGATTATATGATATTTGTTGATTCGATAATATTTACAATTTATAACAACTAAAATACTATACGATAAATAAAAATTGTTCATTAACTTTACAAATCAATACATATTCATATAACACTTATTAATATAGTTAATCGGCAACAATCGATAAATGACTGATTTGAGACAATCGTTGCGATTGTGTCGACGAATACTGTGTTGGGTTTGAACTAGTTTTTGGTATTAACACGGAATTATGTTCATTAAACCATTTGACATTATCTGCCCAATACTGAGCTTCTGATTGGATCAAAGCAGCCAATGATGGCTGAAAATAGTCGATTCTCTTATCCAGAAATAAAGGTATTTCTCTTGAAAGCGCTTCTCTTTGAGACTCAAACTCTTCCTGAGCTGTAATCAAACACTTCTTTATGTGATCTAATTTCATGATATTTGCGGCCGTTTTTTCTCTATCTTTGTATTTATTCAGTTTTTGGTTGTATTTAACGCAATCAGACTGAAGTTGTTCATACTTTTTAATCGCTAATTTCATTTCAATAAAAGCGTTTTGAAAACGCTTTAAAGGTTCCAAAACTGTTTTAAGAATATTAAGCGCAAAATCTTCGCCGTTTTGGTTGATTTGACGCGTGAATGTGTGCCACTCTTCCACAACAGACCTCATTTGTTCGTTTTCCTGACACAACACTGAGTTCGACAAATCACTGGTCATTTTAGTTTCGTATCGATTGACCGCTAATATTGAATCACTTAATTTTTTCGTGTCTTTGTATAGTTTTTTAGTGGTGTTTTCGCATCTAAACAATTCAATTACAAATCCATTTTAACGATAATTATATTAAAATTTCGTAATTAACTCAAAAGTTAATAATTATTAGCTATGATATTATAAATGTTTGAATACTCATTAAATTTATTGATATTCCTATCAAATATATTGTCATTATTAATGAATTGATTGTTTCCAGTCATTGATTGCTGAGTTTTTGCCAATTTTTTTAATGGATTCCTGCGAACAACAATCAAATCAATCAAACAGTACATACAATTAATACTTAATAACAATTAATATTAATAATAATTACATACCAACTCATCACTAAATTATTTTGTTATATCGATAAACAGAACATTAATTAAACATTAATATAATTATAGTTTGATAGTTAACCGATCTATAAGTTGTTTAGTATATGATATGAAATAATAAACGTTCATATTTTGGGATTAAATTATTGGATTAAACGTTAAATCGTATGTTTTTAAGTAACCATGTGTTCTCAAATAACATCAATTTGGTTGGATTTTAAAACCGTTTTGGTACAACTATTACGAACTCAAACAACCCGTAAAGTTTAAGTTTTAAACCAAACCGTAAAAATCAAATAAACCCATTGTCATTGGAAAACTAATATTAAATGCTAATATTAAAAATTTAGGTTTTTTTTATCTGAAATGACAGATATATGGATTTGGGATTCTCCGTCTGTCCGTCGATAGGTCACATGACCAGCACTCTTATATTTATTAAGGGATCTTTATGTTAATAAAGGGATTTTAAAGTATAAATAAAGCGAAAATAAATTTATAATAAAAATGGCTAATAATCTAATGGCTATGCCACTACTCATGGCTATGCCACTGCCTATGGTTATGCCACTACCTATGGCTATGCCACTACCTATGGCTATGACACAACAATAATACAAATAGGGGGCTTAGTTAAAAGCTGATAGGTTAAAATTTTAAGACACCTATTATGTGTGTTCCATTGGTATATTTTAAATTTTATAGAAATTTAAATTTTTATCAATTTAAACTATATTGTTGTTAGAGTACTTCAGTAAATAATTATTGCCTTTAGGCTCATTCCTAATTCAGACTTCAAACAGTTAACATCATTTTTAAATTTCTTATTTCTAAATTCATATATGTTTATTATAAAAATATTCGAAGCATCTTCAAAGCTAGTAAATAGAAACTACTCTATTGAGGCGCTGGACTCATCTCGTGTCTTCAAAATTAATCGTGAATCGGATCGAGCGGTGAGACGTAAGAACATCTTAGTTGATGACGATTTTGGTCATTGCATTTCGATCACATTATGGAATAACATCTGTGAAACTACCGACACTCACTTAAAAGAAGGTGAGACATATTACTCTAGAAATCTAAAATTGGTACGATTCATGATGCGATATTCTTCTCCTCAACATAGTTCAGTGTATTCGCTATCGTTGTGAAGATTGATCCACAGTTCGTAAAAATTGCAAGCAAAGCCAAACCAATCGAAGGTTTCTTATAATTGGATACGTATAAAGCAAGAATCTCTAACACTAAACAATTTGGTTGGCTCGAGGGTATAGTTCCTGGAACTAATTTGGATGTCTATGTTTTGTAAGCTAATGCAGCGCCACCTACGGGTGGTAGAAAATAATTAATTTTTAACTAATTAGCCGTAACAAGCATTTAAAAAAGGTATAAACCAAATTTTATTTTATTAAACTAAATGCGCGTTCTTTTTAATATACATTTAATGGAATAACGTTACAATACGTATAGTGCAAAACTATTGGCACACAAAATTAGTTTAAAATTTGCAATTAAAAAATTTTTCAAAACAAATTAAATATTATTAAAGTTAAATTTTAGTATTAAGAAAGATATTTAAATTAAGTTTAATGTTTAATTGTCGCTCCTTTGTCCGCTAAACACTTTTGTATTCTTTCGGGCATGGAATGAAAATAACACTCCAGCTTAAACGTGTCTAGAGTAGACCAAACTTCCATCGCTGCTGCTTTAAAAGTTGCCAAATCCACAGTTTCTTCTCTAGAGATCTTAAGTTTAATCATTCCCCATATGTTCTCTATAGGATTTAGGTCTGGGGAGTTTGGTGGCCATTCAATAACACGTACTTTTTTGACCGCAAAAAACTGTTTTGTTGATTTAGATGTGTGACACGATGCGTTATCTTGCATTAGCCACCATCCATCAGGGTAAAGGATATTCATTTCCCGTATTAAACTTTCGTTTAATATTTCTTGGTACTTAATAGAATCAATAATACCCTTTACCACTGTTAGTTGAGTCGGCCCGCGAAGACTTATTCCTCCCCAAACCATAAACGAAGGCGAAAATTTTTGAACCATTTGATTTGGTCTTTCACGCTTCCAACTTTACAACTATATTTAAATAGTTGAAATCGAGATTCATCTGTGAAAACTACATTATCCCAATTAAAATTTTTGTATTTTTCACACCATTCTAGCCGTTTTTGACATGATTATCGGTCAAAAACGGGACTTTCTTAGGTTCAAATAAGTAGAGTCCAGACTCATTTAATGCACGCGAAACTGTCCATCGTGAAACTTTAGGGCTTCCTCTCTTATTTGCGACATTCGCGATTCGATTTGATGACCATTTTGGATGTTTGTTTGCTAATTGTGTGATACGGCGCTTATCGTTTGGACTTACCTTTTTTGGGCGTCCGTCTCCTTTCTCTCTTAAAACACCAAATCCTTCTTCGAATCGTTTCAAATTTGTATATATTGTTCTTCGAGGAATATTGGTCATATCTTGTAGCTGTCGAACATTTTTAATGCCGTAATCCTACAAACTTTTAAGTTCGATTCTATTGTTTACTTCGGACATTGACGCACATTACAATTATCTAAATATAAACAAAACTATTTGAGCGTATTTTTTGTTACACCCAAGTTTTATGTGTCTATTCTATGCTTATGTTTTGTGAAAGTTTCACATTTCTATCTAATATAGATTTTCTATAATTTATTAATTATATTTAGAAAGGTTTGTGCCAATAGTTTAGCACTATACGTATTACGTTATTTATGTATTTTAAGATAAGGTTAATCAGTTAAATTAATTATGAATACTTCCGATCAACTCTTTGCCAAATATCTTAAGTACAAAAACTCGAAAAATCTGTTGTCAGAAATCGCTAATAGCATGGATAATAGGAAATCGCGGAAAAGGTTTGAAAGACATTCGTTTAAAGCAATTACTGAAAAGATTTTTAGCATAATTAATCGTATAGATAATAGTTTGGAATGTGTTATCTGTCAACAACTGATGATTAATCCAGTAATTGTTAACAATGGCGGACAGAGCGCGCCTGCGATTATTGTTTCTGAAACTGGCGAGCGATTAAGAACTATTGTCATGTTTGTGGTTTAGCTTATGTTAACTCTGTTAATGACATTATTTGCGCGATATTATCGAAATAGTTTGCGAGAAATTGACCTAAAATGAACGAAATGAACGTAGAATAATGATTGCCGATCGTATCGCTAACCCAAATATACAGTTCGCTCCAGTTATTGAGGAACCTTTAATTTATAAACCAATTATTGCAACTGAAACGAATTCAGAAGACGACGAAATTGTTCATTATCCGAATTACGAGCCATAGTTTTATTAATGAATTTTTAAAGGAAATAATATTTATATTTTGAAAATAAAAGTTTTTATCAATCTTCAGATATTATTACTGTTCATGCATTGTTTTCTTAAATAATTTCACAGTAAATATACATATAAATTTAATTTATAATTTAAATTTTTATCATATTATAATATCATACATTTAGAGGATTAAAATTAAAGATGGTAATGGTTTGGGTTGTAATTGTTTTACACAATGTTCTTAACCATTGGTTTCCGGTTTGGTTCGGATTGGTTTCAATTTTTAATATTTCTGATGGTTTAGTTTGGTTCAAATATTAAATAGCAAAAACCATTATAAAACCATTAAACCATTAAGTATTTTTTATAAACAAATAATTGATGTAATTTGTGCATATTTAGTGTTTTGTTACATTACAATTGCACAATTAAGCCACGATTAACACGATTAACTAACAAACGTTTTTTAAGGCCATATAAAGTTAATTAATCATTACTATTAAAGGCTTTTTTCATAAAAATATTATAAAATTAATTAATTATAAAGTTTGTCTTAATAATATTTTTTGTTAATGGTTTAATGGTTTAACCAATTTTTTGGTTTGGTTTGGATTGGTTTACATTATAGATATACCTATTTGGTTTGGTTTGGTTCTCTTTTTAAGATATTTTCAATTTTTTCTCAACCATTAATTTTCTAAGTTTTAAGTGGGCTCAACTTTTCCAAAATTCTAGGTCAACACTGGGCAAAGCACCCCCTCTGCGAAAGTATGAGTAAAACTGATTAATCAATTTTAAGATAAGTCAAATCAAATTTAAAATACTTGTTATTTTATTGGAAAAATAAAAATATTGGTATTTTATTCATTTTCTTACTGATAAATATTTAATTTAAAATGTTTTTTAAAAATATTGTCCAGTTTTTGAATGGTTTTAACTGGAATCTAGTTTAAAGGGAAAACTACAGTATGTGTTAACACTGAAGTCTAAAAGTATATATATGTATGTAATGTTTTCTGAATAGGTTTTATATGAAATAGACGGTATTATACGGTAAAATTTTTGGAAAAAATACTGTTCTCGCGATGCAATTACATATTTAGATGCGCACATCAACTCGTGAACACATGAGCACATAAGCGCATACCGATGTATGAGTACGTCATTGATGTGTTGTTACTGTATTGGCCTATTAATACTGTAAATATGATACAGTAATTCAGTTAAATCAGTGATGGATTCAACCATTACATGTCAATCACATATCGGCCAAAATCAGGACAACATATCATTCACATCGGAAAGCGTTTCATCTCTCAATTTGGACGACAACGACCACAATGACCATAACAGTGACCATAACAGCGACCGATTGAGGCCAAAGAAGTTGTTCACTCTATCGCTTCAAAGTTTATTGGGAAAAGTGTCGCATTCGCACAAAAATGGCTTAAATGGTAGAAATGGGTTAAACGGCAAGAATGGTACAAATGGTTTGAGCGATAATCTAAACATCAATTCGTTAACAGCGCTCATATTAGAGAACAGACCACCAAATTTGCCAGCAAAACCTGAATTAGAGGAGAAGAAGCATAAGTTGGAGTACGAAGAGATCATAAGACAGGCGCGAAAGAAAGAGATAAGGGATGCGAAGGTTAGGAAAAAGTTGATTATACGTCAACGCAAACACGAAGAACTAGTAATCGAATCGATTAAACAGTGGAACAACATATTACCAAATTGGCATAAAGTAAAGAATTGGAAGACAACACGCGATTTGTGGTGGAATGGCATTCCATCGCTCATTAGGGAAACCGTTTGGAATTTAGCCATAAGTAATGATTTGAACATAACTAGAGAAGTATTCGATCATTGCGTTAGTGGTTCGAAACAGAAGGTGTGGTCAAACAGTGATACGTGTGATGTCTCCGATTTGATTAAGTTAGACGTTTCGCGCACTTTTCCTCAGTTGGGTTTGTTTCAAGAGTGTGGTCCGTATCACGAAGTATTGCGCACTATATTAGGCGCTTATGTCATGTATAGCCCAGATATCGGTTATTCTCAAGGCATGTCATTCCTCGCAGCGATGCTTCTTCTCAACATGCAGTCATACCAAGCATTCATTTGCTTCGCTAATCTGCTTAATAATCAGTTACTTTCGTCATTTTTTCGCGTTAACCAGCAGTTAATGAACGCTTACTATCAAACTTATGAGGAATTTTTTAAAGAAAATTTGCCAAAATTGTATAAACATTTTGACGAACACAACTTAACTCCAGATCTATATTTAGTTGACTACATATACACATTATTCAGTCGCTCTCTTCCATTAGACGTTGCGAGCAGAGTATGGGATCTGTTTCTCAGAGACGGCGATCAGTTTATATTTCGCGCCGCTTTGGGTATATTAGCCATGTATAGCGAAGCGTTACTCACATGCGATTTTATATATTTGGCTCAATTTTTAACGAAACTTCCCGACGATATCGATTCGGAAAAGTTATTCGCGTCGATCGCCAGTATTAGAATGGTTATACAAAGTGACAAATTAACTTTCGAGCAAGTTTTGTGCGCTAAAGTTTCAAATATTAATTGAACTGTTTTAATGTTAGGCTTGAATTGAAACTGTTTTCTTCAGTACAGTATATGCACGTGTTTTAAATGCAATTGTTATTTGGTTTTATTGTCAACAGATAATTGCTAATAATTTAAAGAAAAATCGAACATATTTTATTTTGTTAGGCCTAAATATTTTATATATACTACATTGACGTGAAATATTTGTTTATATTATATTTTTATTTAATTGTATTGTATTTGATAAATACGATGATATTTGCAACAAAAACTAAACGATTAGCAAAATTGATTATTTATGAAAGTATGTCAATCACAGATTTAATGACAGTTCTCTAACATTTTTTGGGGTACAATAATATTGTCCAATTTGATCGACCATTTTCTGTCTAAGGGTTAAAATTATTTATAAAACATTTTATATGCTATTAAATCTTCAAAAATATTTATTTATATTTATTAATAAATTTTTTGGTAATGAACACGTCTTTAAGTAATAAAACTCACAATCAAATGCTTAATGATATTTGAAACCTCAATACAAATTTTTATACATTAAATTTCATGCTTTACTAATAATTAAAAGACAAATCAGAGTTAATTTATTGTATAGAAAATCTTAAACACAAAGTACAGAATTTATTTTACACGTATTTATGATTATTATTATACATTTTATCATTAATCCTATTATTATTGTGCATTGTATACAAAATTTTTTCGAGTGTTGTAACGTACTATACTTTTATTAAAATAATTTTTTCGATATTCAAATATTGGAAAATAAATATGAAATAAAACTAAACGAATAGAATTATTTTTTATTTGCTTATCATTTATCAGATGCAAAATTTATTTGAAAAATTTAAAAAACTAATTATCAATTTATTCAAAGTATTGATATAAATTCAATAACATTATAAATTTTTAAAAACTTATTAAATAAATTATAGTATTTTTTGTACTTTTAAAATTCAAATTAGCTTTACAATGATAATACAAAAACAGCAGAAATACGATATGTATTTGGAACTAAAACAGATAAAATACTTAAATACATGCGTATAAACAATAAGCTTATATTTCAATATAATGATGAACTGGTAAAACGCGTTCATCAAAATTAAGTATATTAACGTATATTTTTGATAGCATTTAAATCATATCTTAAATATTAAGCATACAAATCCAAATTAGGAAATGCGTTAAGTGTGGTGATTCATCACTGGTTAATCACATAAAATAGTACCGCTAATAATTAACTAATGTCAGATCCATAACTTTAACAAAACAATATAAAGTACGGTACAGTATTCACGATTGACCGTATGATACACAAAGTAAATTCAAGAGATAATACAATTTCAAATTATCAGTGCTCAAAATGGGCTATGCTTTTGTCATGGAAACAAAGTACGAACTTCTAATATTGTATTTTAGTCAATAAAATTGGTTCTAATCTTAAAAAATAGTTTAGTAAAATCTGCTATAAAAATTGTAAGAACTAAAAAATTCCTATAAAAACTGACTAGTTTTATGCTATTTAACATAACTTAAAAAAGCTCAACAATGATTGAGTGATCGAAATAAAGAATTTGTTTGCCTCAACCGTTTAATCATTTCAACACAAAAATTGAATATAATAGCAAAAATGGCGAGAAATGTGGCAAATCTCCAAATGCTAACAATACCTAGAATGTCGATCATAAATCCTCCAAACAACGAGCCAATACCTAAACCAAAACCTTCAAAACACGCACTCATTATAGCCTGCATCGTAGCGTCAGTGCTATGTTTAGGTTTCGATTCACTATCATTCAACGCATTAACGTTATTAGCACTCAAATCATTAGTTGAGTGAACGTTCTCGCGATCACAAACATCATCCTTTTGGGAGTAATGCTGCGCCAAAGAAGTCATAACGCAATAAAACAGACCAAATGTCGGTCCTTGAGTTAATTCGATTAATATTATAAGCAAATATGAAGATCCAGGTTCAAGAATATATCCATAGTAGAAATACCTGAACGCAAATGAAGCTAAACTAATATTTAATGAAACGGCTGCACCAAAATATGCTAATATTTTGTGTGATATCATAAAAAATGGAATTTCTCCCAAAAAACACTGAACGAATAGGCATAAACCCATAAGAAGCGGGTCTTTGCCTTTAATAGTCTCGATGTACCAGAAGTAGAAAGACCAGTGAAGTGCCGTTAATATACCAAATATGGTTACTATCGTTGTGTATTGAAATATTGACGGATGTTTTCTACAAATTTCAATAACTCGTCCAAATATTTGTGAGATTGCGTTCATTGATTTGCTTATGTTATCGTAAAGCCATGATTTCGTTTCTTTCGTTTCCTATAAAGTAAAATACAATACATGTAACGTTATTTGTATTTTCTAATTATAGCGCCAAAAGTTTTTAAATAAAAATTAAATCAATTTCTCAGTCATCTTAACGTATTACGTTGCCATACGGTACTCGCGCTCGAGTAAGGCATGAAATTTTAGTTCAATAAAATTGCTTAATTTACTGCTAATTTAATGTTAAATAAATTTAGTCGACAGAAAGAGAAATGGTCACCAGAAGAAGGGAAATTGAAGGCTAAACTATTTGGTATAAATATAGCCATACCGTCCAAAAAACTGTATGTCAACTAATTTAATTAAAAATTATATATAAAATCATTTAAAATTTCGGTTCGATTATTAAAATATTGAAACTGAACTGCAGGCGAAAATCAATAAAAGATAATATCGCACCTCTGAGTTATCGATGCGATTGATTTGGGTTTTTATGAGCACATCGTTAGCATCGAGTTTGATATCGATTCCGGTAACTGTCTTATAATTGGTCCAAATGCATATCACGTCAATACATTCGATCATTATAAACATAATTAAACCGGGAATAAGGTATGGCAATATTGATTCGGTTACGTAATAGTTTATGATTGCGGCCACAAGTCCTATACGAGTAAAGGAAGCGTGAGATATGAGATAATGGCATAAAACATAACAAAAAAGAATGCATGCATACCTAATAAACCCCAACCAATCGATCCATAAACGCGAAACGAGCCATAAGTTTGTTTATTGATTGTCACGTGTTTCATGACAATCGAATCGGTGAGCGAAATGACGACACCAGCGGATGTGTTGGCCACCAATACTAATGCGCAAAACAATAGCCATGAAAACAGACCCAACTTAATGAACGGAATGGTCGACAGCAGACCATATCCAAGTAAACTGAGTATCGATGAAACGATTAACGCTTTGGTGTGAGTGTTATAGCGATCAGCGATCGAACAGAACACCGGTTTCGCTACGAATGACACGAATGGTAACAAAGCGTAAAGAACGCCAACACTGGAAGCGCTGGCAATGTTATGGGTTTTGGCGAAGATCTGTACGTATGGCATAATGCCTGCCAACGAACCAAACCATAGAAAGTAATGTAATTTTAATATAGACATACTCTAAATATCGATATATCATATCAAACAGTATTCACTGAAACATATTTTATATTTGATTTTGACATTTATAATCTGAAATCATCACAATCTTATACTGTTTGCGATACTGTAACAGACAAGTTGTATTGCATATTGCAATAAACATGTGATATTTCTTACAGTACAGTTCAGCGCAGTTACAGCTACACGCACTTCTAACTGTCAATCATTCAAAAATGTACTTTTAAACACTGAGTAGTAAAGTGAGTTTCAAATTGTTGAAATATTCAGGCCCGTACCCAACCCGAGCACGATTTTTGATTAAAATATGAAGAACTTCCAGATTAAAATAAATAAAATATTTTAAATCTTCATAATTTGAACGTAAATACAATGGTTTATCAATTTAAATAAAAAATTACTTGTTTTTATTATAAGGAAAATGCAATAATTGTTTATTTTTTCAATTTTGTTCCAATTAAAAATATATCAAAAAAATTCAAAAAGTTTTTGAACTATCAAAGCCCGGCTCGAAATTTTTATTTTTAGACCCGACCTGTAACTTTCACCGGGACCCGGCAAATCGGGGGCCCGTTTTCAATTCTACTGATTAGTGAACAAGCATCGTTTAATGAACTTGAATTTACTGTTAGGAATACAGTAAACCTTCTTAACTTAATTTAGCCATTAATATAAATTAGAGTCAAAATGATGCATTTGCTAGTTTTTTATATAATAAGTTTGTGCATGAATTACTTAATTTGGAGTCGTTTTCGTTCCATTTATAAATGCTATTTTTTGCTATTGTAAATTATAAATCTATAAATTCTATTTTGGCTGAAATATAATAATTTATCGAATAAATCTTAAGATTTTTATTACCCCTCTCATAAAAATTTTTCTTTTGCTATCAAAAATTGTATAACAATTGAGTTTTAAAAATATTTTTACAATTCTTAAAAAAGTGAATAGAAATAGTGATTATAAATTAAAATATGTTATATTTAAAAATATAAAAGAAACTTTTATATACTATATTTGGTCAAATATTAACGTTATTTATAGCGCTATTTTTATATGCTATAAATGCTAGAAATTAATTAAAATTAAAAGTAAATTTTTGTTAAGAAACTATACATTATTACGCTATTTATTACATTTTAATTAAATATTTAAGGAAACTAACTGTAAGTTACAGCTGTTTAGCTTAATTTAATAAACTTAAAATGAGATAAGTTAATGAACATTCATTTTTAATAAATTCATACGATAATCAAATAATTTTAATGATATTAATTTTTGGAAAGTTATTATTTAACTCATAATTGTTAAGTGAAATTTAAACCTATAGATGTCACAATATTTTTTATTATTTGTTAAATCAAGTTTTCGCTTAAAAATTAATAATTAACGTATAACGAATAAATTAAAACATACTCGTTAGTATAAAATCGCACAAAATCTAAATGTGAGTGTTATTCTTGTTATTCTTTCAGAAAATAATACATTTAAATAATTAAAGGCATAACACAATGCTCTCCAGTATTTATCCTATACTTAAACACAAAATTCTTACAACAAACTCGAATTTAATTGACGGCAAAAAAACATAAATTATTTAATCAATGAAGTTACTGTATTAAGGCAGTAATTTAGTAATCATTAAAATTTTATTATGCATTATTTAATCGTACTTACACTGTCAGTATATTGTTTTAATAAATACTGTACTCTGATTGTGGTTAACTTTGCTTAAGATATAAAGTTTCTAATTTAAAAAAAATTGTAAATTTTTCGATCTGAAAGTTTGGTGATATTCATGGAGAGCTCATGTGTGCCTTAACGTTCACTGCTTTGATCGATAAAAGCACACGTTTCACTTAATTTTTTGTATTTTTCAAATTCTAGATATAATAACCTATTTATTCTAATGCTTTATCGAATATTTTTCTTAATGCTTTTGTTACCGTAACATTGGAGATCTCGTTGCAAACTTATTCAAGTTTAAACTGAATTACAGTATAAGGCAAGTTTAATTTATGCGCACTTATATATTGACCAGAGTTTTTGAAAATAAATATAAACTAAGTTAAACTAACATTTATTGCTATACGATTATCGCGCTATTTTTTATATTAAACAATTTTGTTTGATTTTGATTAAAAAAGAACGTCATATTCATAAAGAGCTAACTATTTAAAAACTATGTTTTTATTAACTAATACAACATTTTAATATCAATTAAAAAATAAGTGCCGATTACTATGGTACGAACACACGGACATACATCAAAAGTGTCCAAAGCATAAGCTCTACTTTTATGAAAAAGTAGCTAAAAAGAAGACAATTAAATTAGAGAATAAAAGCGGTGAATATTATAATCAGTTTTATCATTTTATTACCATTTATTCTTGTATATTAAGGCAAATTTATTTCGTTTACACATTTAGACAATAACAGCATTCATTATAAGTTTTATTTATAATTATAAACCATAATTATAAGTAAAGGAATTGATGATTGACATTGAAAATAAATGTTCACCTTTTAATACAGACATATAGATGTTATACAATATATATATACTATTGGATTACAGGAACAAAATTGCCAAACTCTGCTATTTGTTTAACCGCCCTCTTCTTCTTCGACTCCTCGAGTTATAATATGCGCTAACCGTTTAATATCGATGCAACCAGTTATATCTGGTGGTGTTTCCGCTAACGCTAAGTCGCACTATTATTCAATTTTGTATCAAAATCTTTATTAATCAATTTTAATATAAATTACTATACCTCGTCATTAGTGAATTTTTCTCCCCATGTCATCAATGCGTGCCTAAGACTGATTGAAAAAGTAAAATTATTTTTACTATCATTGAGGTTTTTTAATTACTTGTATAGAAATATTAAACATACTCATCACTTTTGCATTTACCCTCTCCATCATCGTATTGGGCAAATGAATTTAAAATAACATCTTCTTCATCAGTACCTGCACACCAGTTGAACCGTTTAAATTAGCTATTAATCTATTTATAGCTAAAATAAATATACCTTGCGTTCTGTCACCAAATATCGTAAGAAACATAGTAAAATTGATAGGCCCTGGCGCTTCTCTGATCATTTCTTCCAATTCTGAATCTGTACAAACTCGTCCTTTACATTGAAATCAGAAAAGATTTAGTTATAGGTACGGAAAAAGGTAAATATAGCGATAAATATAGTGATACCAAGGGAGTCAAAAGTAGCTCTGATATCATTCTTTGAGAGGAATCCGTCTTTGTCTTGATCGATCATTTGAAAAGCCTATGTCAAAGAATTACGAAATTGAAATTCTATGCATTCTGCTATAGACATAAAAAAGCAGTACGATTTTCTCTAAAAATGCATTACAGTATACACAGCGAGTGTATTACTGGGTTTGTAATGGGAAACATTATCATCTTATACCTCCTTAAATTCCTGCACCTGATGCTGTGTAAACCTAAGTAATGGCGAACGAAAAAGGAAATTTTACGCTGAAATTTCATTTTTATGTGTGTGTAAACAACAAAACTTTATATACATAGCAAAAACATTAGATCCAGTTCTCTGTGCACGTTTCTTCGAGCCTGACTTCGCTGTAGGAGTGGGAGCAGGAGCTGGCGCTGGATCTGCCGCTGGTTCAGCCGCTGGCGCTGCTTCCTTCTCCTTCTTACTCTTCTTCTTCTTTTCTTTCACTTCATCTCCCTATTAATATTCAACAAAACAAACTTCTTAAAGGCTTTTAAAACGCTTTTTAGATTCACTCGCATCAATCTTTTGTGGTGATAACGCTTTTGTTTTCTATAATGCTCGCTACTTAGCGTCATAGCATTGACTTATAGATAAAACGCATATAACCAAATAAAAGAGTGAGAGAACTCTTAATGAAAACAAACTAATTCCTGATTTCCTTTTATTATATTTTTAGCGCAATCATCTAATAATATTAATGTACGCTTTTTTGATCATCGAATTATTTTTGCGTTGCATATAACGAAACGCATTTAAGGTATTAAGCATTCTTAAAGCGAGGCTTAATTTTAGCGCTTCCCAAAAATGGAGCAAAACGTACTGAATATTGCAGTGAGAGATAAGTTTAGCAATAAGTTAAGCGTTTGAAAGATTTTCTCGTTGATGCTTATGATGCTTGCAATGATGCTCTTAGAGTTCTGTTACGTTTTATTCAATCTCCGAATACTGTACTATTTTTAGGAGACGTACGCTTTCCTGATCTCTGTTTCTCTCACACATAAATAAATATTAAGATGCTTTTCTCTTTAGTTTTGAGCACTGAACGCATGTGCGCCTATTTTCTTACTATATTCATATAATGCACACAAAAAGTATCATATTTCTAAAACATAAATTTAAGGTATTTTCGCACAGAAAAAAGTAGTTCAATAAATCTTTATTTGGCTAAAAATACTCTTAAAGCTCAGCGAAAATGAATAAACGCAAAATTATCTGCTTATAAAAAAGTTAACAGAAAAATATGCGCGCAATATATTCAACTTGATATTAAATAATATTCTTTTAATGTAATAAATGGCATTTTACTTTTTAATAAGATTATGCGAATAAAATTTTTGCTAATTAGCGATAATTTCAATTACGAAATGTTACGCATTATAGTATCATTTACTATCATTAGAGCGAATTTGTTTCCAAATTTTTTGTTTCGTTCTTACGAAATGAAATAAATTTATAATTACCGAAACAGCATTAAGCAAATATTCAAAAATATGAGCGGAAAAAAACGAATAAAAATAAAAATGAATCTTTATTTAATGCCATAGCAATATATGAAACACTTAATACTTAATTACTGCGATTTAATGAATAGAATTTTTTTTATCTTTAAGTTTGGGTGCTATTATAATATAAAAGTAAGAAAAATCTTAATATAATTTTGAATTTGGCACTTAAATCATTAAAACTTTAGAAACAATTTTCATAAGTATAGTAAAAAACTAAAAAACTACATAAAAGTAAAACGATTATAGATTAACGACCACAACAACGAAATGGATCGACGGATCGATTCGGATAAGCATTAACTTGAAAGTACTAAAACATAGAGACTTACCATTTTAGTGAATTAGGAAAACTTTTCTTAATGCAATTCAAATTGCGATGACAAACCACGGATTAACCAAACTCAATACTAAACGTATTTTATAGCAGAATGGCTAACAGACTGACGGCTATCAACAAATATGCTTAAAACTAGTGCACAAGAGATCAGACTTGAGAGACGCGTAAGTTTAATAAGCACTGACGTAAAATTTAGGAACCAATAATAACTAATGCGTACATATAAGGATTATAAGTTATCGCGTTTCATGTTCTTCGCGTTTTTCGTTTGAGATGATGTGCCAAAATGCGTTTAACTTTCAATACTGCTTTTAGTTGAATCTGTTTTGGCATTCCCTCTTACCATCACAACTATTTTCATTTCGCTTAACAAAACAAATATGGATTGTGTTGTTGTGTGGCATTTTTACGTTATTGTTTTCAAACGTATTTAGTTATTTCGTTATTTTGCTTAAACGTAAAATTGTTTTTTGTTCTTTGCGTTTAATATCAATGTTATATGAAATGATGATTTACGAGATATTTTTTGGTTATCTTTTTATATCTTAATTTTAGATTTTAAACATTGGCTATTAATGGGAATTTAAGAATTTTTATGGTAAAATAAGAAAATGCTTTTTTTACAATTATTATAAAATTAAGTAAAACTATTATTACATTAATAATTGTAACCATATTAATGGTAATTAAGATTTTTAAAATGCATTTTTTGTCAAATTGCGTATGAAAATTATATTTGAGCTTAAAAAAATAAACAAAATTTTGCTAATTGGATAAGTAAGGGTGATTTAAGGTAAACATTGCTTAATGTGTTTGTTTGGTTTTCTTTTTTAAATTCTAACTATAGTTTAATCATAAATATATTTATATAATTCAGTTTTCTGTATACCAGTAATAAATAATTTGATAAAGTTTTACAAGAATTACATTCAATCAATAATTTTTTGAGAACCAACTTAATAATTTCTGCATTTTATTGTTTTACGGTCAGTTTAAATCATCGGATATTTTAAAGTATTGTTTTATACGTTATATTCAACTGATTTTGTTCATTAATAATACTATTTTTGACTAAAATCTTTTAACGCATCATTTTAGAAGTTATCGAAATACATATCGCAAAAAATTCTTAAAACATGAAGAATAAATAAAAATGTTTTTAGGCTATATGTAACTTTTGACGTTATCTCAATTTGAATAATGGCTATACGACCCATAAAACAATTTTTTTATGGAAAAAATAGTCAACATTTTGTATGAATATGACAGCCGCTGACCATTTGGTTGAAAACAAAGAAAAACGAATTTATCTTATTTAGCTGTCTTCGGAGCAATACTTGTGCTTAAATTTTATTAATTTGTTTCGCAACAGAGATTATTGTTTAGAAAAAGAAAAGATTTTTTAAAATAAAAAACATAAATATAAAATATTAAATCATCGTGACATCTATAGAAATGTTTATGTCACTTATTTTAAATGCAATTTCGCAAATGATTTCCGCAGAGAGAAATGTTTTCTTTAGCAAAATTGTTTTTACAAACTTATCGAAAGTTTTGTATAGAATGTTGTATGCGTTTTTCTTTTAAATTTCTTTAGTTTAACTTTGTTGTTCATTATTTATTATTTAAACATTTTTGAATTCATTTTATCGGTTATTTTTCTAAAAATATTAATGTAATGTTTATAATAAAAAATATTATAACAGTTAAGGCAATCTCATTACTAAAGCTGTGAAAAATCGGTTAGAAAAGTTTTAATTTTCGATCGGTTATCGGTTAGAATTATCGACAAATTTCGGTTAAGGTTTCTATCGATATTTTATTAACATAAACAAATAAAATTATCGAATATAATACAATTCTTTTATAAATTAATTTTTTTAATTTACAAACAATTTTAATATATATTTTATGGTCAAAAATAATAGAGTTTATTTTAATTAGTTTATTTTTTATAAGTTTTCATAACATAATTTTAGCTTTTTTAATAAAAACATTGCAGTAAATTATATAATAGGTTAATAAAATTTTAAATTTTTTCGTTAAAACAAATTCGGTTGAAATATTAAATTTCAGTTATTTCGGTTTGAAACCCCTAAATTCGTTTTTTTCGGTTAAAAATTTGTTTTTAAAATTAAATAATTTAACATTAATAAAGTGTAAAACTAGTTTAACCGAAATTTAATTCTTTAAAAATTTTTCGGTCAAAACCGATTTTTCACAGTATTACTCATTACAATATAAACAAATAAGTTTTATGAGTTGTCATTTTGTATATTCATAGTTACACAAGGGGGTGCTAGCCCAGGGTTGACCCCCCTAGAAATTTGGAATATCCGACAACCCCCTACCCAAAATTTGAGAAATTCAAGATCGAAAAAAAATTGTGCATCAAAACCGATGATTTTTCGTGACCCCTTTAAATTTTTGTTAAAATTTTAAAAAATTATCGTTTAAATTCGTCGAGTTTTTCGAGGGGGCGTGTTTTAGGCTTTTGTCTAGAAAAAAATTTTGGTCCGAAGGCCAAAAAATTTGTCGTTTAAATCCGATGAGTTTTTGACCCCCCTCAAAAATTTATGATTTCCAGGATCTGACCCCCTAGAGCTTCCGACCTTGTGCAACTATGGGTATATTCCATATAAAAGTATAGATAAGCATTTTTAACGAAACAAATTAATAAAATTTAACCACAAATATTAAAAAGCATTTAATCTTAAAAAGCTAAACCCGGTTAAGGCTAAAATTTAATTATTTTATAGTAAAAAGGTCAAGTTAAAAGTTAATAAATTTTTAAACATTTAATCGTTAACATTTTAGCCATTGTCAACATTTGGAATATTTTGCTCATTACTGCTTTCTAATATTTGTTATGAAATATCTTATACTGAAAGTATTTTATTATTTTTTGTAAAAATTTATTAATATGTAAATTTAAAAAGATGAATAATAAGTTAGAATGTTTATATTTGCTATTTCGATTAATATTTTTATTGAATACAAATTACTTTATTCGATAATTTTTGTTCAAAAATAGAAAAATTTGTTAACCGGTTTTGAATTTAGTCAAGAATAAAAGTTAATACGGTAAAGTTACTGTTGAAATTTTGGTATATTTATGGCTAAAATTGAAGAACCATCTCATATTAAAAGTTAATATTGTCAACTTTTAAGGAATTTTTGTATTCAAATAATATTTTGTTATGAAATCTTTAAAAATATAAATAAATTGCTTAATTTTATTAGTCAGAACATATAAGGTATTATTTTAAGGTTATATTTGATTACTTATTCTTGTTTTATATTTACAAAACAATAGAAGTTAGTGTGTATTGGAATTATTTATACCATTTTTAATTTTAGTTCAATTGGAATTTAATGAATTGATTACTCAGTATTCAAGTTATTTAAGTGTATAGCATTAAAATAGTATATATTTTGTCGATGATATGGAAAAGTTCTTTTTGGGAATGAATTTATTTCCCTTTTCTTAATTAATAACTATTATTCTTTTGTTATAGTTATTCAATATAACATTTTTAATGAATTTAATATTTGGAAAGTTAATAATTTTAACATTTCAAAAGTTAATAAAAATAGTTCATTATTTTCTCAAATTAGTTTTATTTCTTTTATAAATATTATTGATTTAACTATAGTTTGAAAACACTTTAACTTAATAACTGGAAAAGTTTAAAATTCATACACAGAAAATTATATAAACTTTGATTGCTATTATAGACTCATATTGTCACAAATCTCATTTCGGAAGATGTCATTTCGTTGCAGATGTATATTGAAAACCGGCGAAGATGCACAAAGCGACAATTAAACGACACCGCGTCTCCAAAGAACGACACTCAAATCTACC
>JAQGAW010001354.1:0-19692 GCA_034698025.1 Phthiracarus crinitus | reverse complement strand
AAATCAGTGATAATATTTAAAACAATATTTAATTCTCTAACACTATTCCGGTTATGTAATATCGACAAAGATTTAGTTATAGCAAAACGATTAAATGTTAAAATGTTTAGAGACGAAGACGGGCGCATACGTAAGCCGCCAGACGTTTAAAAATTTAATAATTGATTGTCCGTTTTGTTAATAACGAGTATATACCATTTTTTCCTGTTTACCAACGAATTTTCTTATGTTATTTATTCTTACGTCATTTCTATTCTATATTTGAGAATTAATTGTTATAATGTCTTTTGTAATGTAATTGTATTTGTTTATATTTTTCTCTCCGGGAATAATTTTATTTCTTGTTGAGACCGCTTATTTTAACTTAATGTTTAATGTATTTTGTATATAATGTATGTAATGTTAACGGGTATTTATTTGGATCCCCGAACGCTATCCGGGACAGTGACCCCACTGTCCGAAAGTTGGTGTGGTGAGGCCAGCCCGGGGTTGTAACAGACCTTTTGGTCTAAGCCCGGGCATGGTAGAAACCATATCAACTCAGGTAAAAATACACTATTGCCCTGTTGCTATTTCGGCTTGTATGGACAATTTTTGTAAACGATTCTTAGCGAAAAATAGTTAGAAATTTTTCGTACATATATATTTTTCGGATTGAACCCAGACATCACGAAATCCTCTGTGATTTACGGAAGAGTCTTGTATCCACTAAACTAGTATAATCTCGTATTACTCCGCACAATAATTTGGGATCGGTATTCGATATGGAAATTTATTTATGATTAATTTCGGAAAACTGATTTGGTTATGAACAAAGGAAACGTATTGTCGTTAAAATGAATTTAGTTTTGGAATACGTTATCGTTGACTGACGAATCAATAGTGAACAAGTTTGAAGTTCAAGCGATTAGATTAAGCGGAACTTGTATAGTGTTCTTACGCTAATGTCTACGAAAGACTGACATTGCCAACCATCGTAACTTTCAATGGAAACCCCATTTTCGACTTTAGTTTTTGCTTCACATTGATTAACCAATGTTTAACAAAGTTTTCGATTTGTGCCATAGCTTTACAGTTTGAACGTAAGCATATGAAGTTTAACTGATGCTGTTATGGAAGTCCGAGCCTGTTGAGCTGCTGGAAAACTTAACCACGTTCAAACGATTGCCATAATGAGCTTATGCAAAAGTTTTGGTATAGAGTTTTCGTAAATGGCACTAATTTAGCGATTGGAAAAACATTCACCGATTTTTGAGCGTTCCGAAGTAATTTCATCGATTTAAAGATAACATAGCGCGGGGACGCGCTAGTGTCCAAGATTGCATTGAAATGACGTAATAGTGAATAATAATTAAAACATAAAACATTGTAAGCGCAGTTATGCGCATAACGTTAAAAACGTTTAGTGTGTTGACTGCCGTCAAACTGAACACTTTAAAATTATTTATTTATGCCTTTAAGGCATTTGTTGTTATATTGATATATATATATATATATATATATTTATTTAATTTATTTAAATTATTGCTTGGTTCTTTAGCTATTAAACTGAATATTGTCTTGTATGTCTCATTGGAACCGCTGGTTTGTGTGGCATAGGTTTTCTTAGGCGCTTCGCCTTAACTTATGATATGTTTCGCGTTTTTCTTATATATATTTAATAAATATTGTTAAGCGTTAGCCATTCGTTTGTGTCCCCTTTATTCGGTGCCAGAGTTGCGCCGCTAAACCACTTAGGTTTCCCTAGGTTTTTTTTTAAAAGGAATAGTAACGTCGCGACTTCGTTGGGTCTAATTTTGGTACGTTTCATAAGTTAGACATGATCCTTAAATAAAAACCATTACAAACAGTCGCTATATATATATAATTGCTCTGTTTATTTAATATTATTATATCTAAGGTCCCGAGTTTCTGCTTACAAGAACCGGAACTGGTCCGAGTTTTTGAAAACAATTCATGATCAGGTCCCAAAAAAGCTTTTAGGTCCCAGGTTCATATCCTGAGTACTTTATGGACCCTAAAAGATTTTTAATTAAATTGTATTATGATTGTATTTTGCAGTTTTAAAATAAATTTGATTGTATTTTGATTGTATTTGAGTAGTAAATTTTATTTTAATATTATTTTTATTTTCATTAATCAAAACAAAATAGGAAATTAATGTTGATTTTTAATTTGATTTCAAAAAGCTATACAACACAAATTTAAATTTAAAAATTTAGAAAAAGTAAGAGTACAAAGAAAATTAAAATTAAAATTTGGTAGTAAAACAACACTAGAGAGAGTAACAATTTAATTTATAAGTAAAAGTAAAATAAAAATAAAATTATTAAAATTAAAGAAAGAAAAGTAAAATACAAGTTAAATTAAAATTTTCAAAAAAGAAAGTAAAAGAGAAGTAAAATTCAAACCATTGTTGAATGTAAAAGTAAAGAAAAATTAAAATTTTTTTGGAAATAAAAAGTAAAAAAAATTAAATATTGAAAGTTAATCAACAATTAGAAAAAACAAATGAATTTATCTCAATAAGGTTTTACGGATACAATAATCTTTAATAAGAAAACATGTCTGAGGTTTCTATGATTAAAAATTCTTGTTGTTAAAAATTTAATTTAATTTAATTTATATATTTTTTAAAATCAATTTAAAGTGCAGCGATATTGGCCAGAGTTAAATCGTTAATGAATACTTAATTAAAGCATTTTTTAGAGTTTCATTCATAAAATTCATTAATTTTATCACTATTTTGAATTAATCGAAAGAATGTCAATAAACATAATCACTTAAAATTCACGGCTTATAATTTGATCAATAAAATTTTACTCAAAATAATTTATATTAAAGGTAAGGAAATAAAGAATTATATATCCTTTTATGATATGTTGGTTTTATAGGAAAATCATTAATTTATAGCATTTTCTTATAAGTAGTGTTCAACTTTTAAATTTTGATTTAAATTGTCTTTCTCTTTTGCTTTCATATTTTTTAAAATTTCACTTTCTTTTATTTTCGCTTTTAATTACAATTTTAATTTCAATTGACTTTCAAATTATCTTTAAAAATTATTTTAATTTTGCTTTATTTCGCTTTTTCATATAATTTTTAAAAGAAAAAGTTAATTAAATTGTATTTCACTTTTGATTTTACAATTTTTATTTCATTTTTATTTCGCTTTTGCTTTCTATTATTATTTCCATTTAACTAACTTTTACATTTGCTTACAGAACATTTTTTAATTTTCACTTTCGCTAAAGAAAATTTTCTTTTGCTTTCAACTTTAAAAAAGCGACCCAACACTACTTATAAGTAATTTAATAATTTATATTTATAAGGGTTTTCTTTAATGATTAATTTCATGTAAAGACAATTAACAGAGCATTATAGCAATTTACAGCTCTATTTTTAAATACTATAAATGCTATTATTTTGAGAATCTAATAATTAAAATAATAGTTTAATCGATAAATTTTTGATAACCCTAGAGTAAATTATTTTATCCATTAAAAGCAAGTTAAATTTCTGCTGAATAAAATAATCGATTATTTTTTAGAACTCTGTTAAGCCTTTGAAATAATGGCAGAAATAAGTAATAATCGAATAAATAAAAATATGAAACATAATAATAAAATAATATATGCAAAAACTGTGCAACGTTTTGAATCATTTCTAGAGAAATCTCACTTTCTGGTATCAAAAACATTTCATGAGTTTTGTATTGGAAAGTATTCTTCGAAGGAAACAAAAATTGTTTGCGTTATGATATTTATTTTGATTTTAGTATCCTTAAGATATTTAATGCTAATCTTTTACTATACACCATTTATTAGACTCATAACTGGTGATGTTCATGGCCAAGTGTTTTTTATCCTATGGTTTCATATTGCTTTAATTTCGTATGCTTTTCTGGATTTGCGGTTTTTTCGATAAGCATTCTATTTGATAGATTTTGGATTATAAAAACCCCACAAATTAGAGAATTCTATTTCCTAATCCGACAATTAGATAAAATTGCAATTTTTAATGACAAATACATGAAATATGTTTACTGTACGGCAAATGCTATTAACATTGTTCAACCATTTTCATTGTTCATTGTATGGCTAATTAATCTTTTGTATGGTTTATTATTCATTAACGCCTATTTTAACGATGATTTATTTGCCGACGCATACTCTTCTTTAATACTAATATTTTGGTTCATAATCCATTCAATATCTTTCTATTCTATAGGTCGCATATTTATTTCGGTGGTAATTATAGCCATAGTTGCATGTCTTTTAATTAAAGGATGTTTTAATCAATTAGCAGATGAAATTAAATTAGTAGCGAAAAGCAATACTCGTTGCAAAAGACACAACAAAACTCAATGTAGGCATAAAAATTTGTTGTTAAAATTGATTATAAAACATATTTAGGGATTATTTTAAATATATTTATTTAATTGATAGATTATCTTATGAGCTATTTTTAAAATTTTATTAAATAAAAGCATCTTTCCTTTCTAATGTAATAATTAATTAAAAATTATCTTTAGTCGAATTCAATCAATTTATGATAAAATACATCATTTGTTCGCATAATCGATATTATAAGCTAATTATTATTATCAATAAACTATTTAAAACTAAACTATTAATCTACTATTACATTATTCTACTATTATTTTCGATAGTAATCGCTGGAATATTTGATGATAATTCTGATAGCTATAAGATTATTAATGATTTAATAAATTGCATTCTTATTATAATAATTATATCTATATTTATGGTAAATTATAATTTATCTTCAGTTTCGACATCAATCCGTTCAACATTAAAACAATGGCATACTTTATACGCTAAAAATCATAATAATATTAAATTTGATTTACATTTTAAACTTTATAACATTATTATACAACTCTCTGGTAAGAAAATAGGATTAAAATGTGGCGATTTATTCACATGGACTCCATTCGTGTCATTTTGGTTTCCGTTACATTTGTTTGCGCTTTATGTACTTATTCGTCGTTTTATTCTTATATAACACTAGAAATCCGCGGATAATTTTTATCGCTAACCATGTTTTACCGGTCCGGTAAGTAAAACCCGCCGTGTAAGTTCGACCAAGTCTATAAGTATGGTACATAATCTTATATATTGCTTATTATAAACAGTAATTCGTATTAAATGCTTTGCTTATTCGTATTAAACAATACATTAATTCTAACGTGATTCAAATTAGTATATACTTTTTATTGCTCACAGATAGCGTTGTGTTGTATGCAATGGCAAAATTGTTTTACATATAAAACAATGAAAACTTACGCATTCATTTCTAGGCTAAAAATATTGTTTCATTATTTTACTAAAACTTTTAAAACTTATTTTTGTGTTTATTAAATAAGTGACGCACTATTTACTTCATCATAATTTGTTGGTCCAATTAATCACTATATTATTGGATTCATCCAAATTGATATCAAATAAATTTTTTCAGTATTAATTTAAAAATCTATTAAGTAGAATAATGACCTCGAGTTAAAATCGCGCTGTCAATGCATTATATGTGTTCATTAAATGTTATCATTAAATTTTTATTTGTATTGGCAGGCATTGTTAAAGTGTTCACGTGTAGATAATTTATGAAATTCAGTAATCAACGTACAGTACACTTTAATGAATTAAATATTTCAATTGTAAAGTAGAGGTTCTGTAATTATTAGGGCTTAAATTTTTCGGGAAAATCCCGAAACCAAATATATATACAATCTTAGGCAAATTAATGTTATATGATTATAACAATTAAAAGATCATTTTTATATATTTTTTATTGTTCCGATTTTCTCAAATTTTAATATAAACTAATTATTCCTGATTTTTACCCGAAATATACTCAATTATTGGAAATTTTCCCTATTTTGGGAGTTTTACCAGTTCTCATGAATAAAAAATTAAAATTTTTTAAAAAAACTTTCAAAAAACTTTCAAAAATTTTATAAAAATTTTATTTCAACCAAATAGTCTTAATCTAAAAATTAAAATTTAGAAACATACAACTAATTAAACGTTAAAACTTATTTAGGATCAACAACAATAAATTTAACATATATTTTATTACTTTTTAACAAAATATATTTCCCGAATTTTAAATTTTTATTCCCGAATTTAATTGCCTTATAGCTCCGGAATCTCGCCTGATTTTGATGGTTTTAAGTCCAGAAAAATTGAAGCCCTAGTAAATATTATTCAAATAACTTGGATATAGATTTGTTTAAATCAAATATATTGTTTATAAATACCAATTTTTTGTTAAACAATTCAAATCAAGTTTCTATCGTTTATGCCATTCAAATAACTCGCAATTTGTTGACTAGAATTATTTATAAGCGATTTATTAAAATCATATATAATCTTCAGTAGAAAATTATCATTTGTTTTATCGAATTAATCAAAATATTAACAAAATGCATGTTATTCGCCAGTAATTGTTTATAGAATTTCGATACATTGGTTCAGGTCTCATAGAGTCAACATCACACAAATTGTAGTTAAACGGATACACATAAAGACAAATAGAAACGTATATAAGTATTTTAACGTGAAGATTAATAATTTCGTGGTTAAAACTAAAATGCTATAATAATGTTAGTTTTTTCTAAATATGTACATCTAAAACAAATGCAATTTATTTATAAAATAAAAGTTAAAAATTGTAATAATCTGTAAAATTTCTTGAATACAATTAAAATAAAATAATAAGCATAAAAAACTTATGGATTTGTTTAAGTTCTTATAAATTTGCATTCCTTCGCATTAAAATTTTCTATTGTGATAGTATTTTTATTTTAATCTACACATAAAAAATAATTTTATAGATTGTATTTTAATTTTAATTTTATTACGATTATTGGCTCGATTGCCGCCAATTTAACTCAATGTTTTAGCCATTAGGAATTCTTTATCTTGCTGTTTTCCAGGGTTCCCAAGAGGGGTGTCTAGCCCCAGAATACCACCCTCCCCAAAATTTTGGAAGTTCAATGATGCAATAATTCGAAACTTTTGATACCTTTTTGGTCAAAATTGAAAAAATTGTCGTATAAATCCGATGAGTTAACCCCCCTCCCAAAAATTTTGAAAAAATCAGAAAGGAAACCCCCCCTAGACAATCATACCTTGGAAAACCCTGCTGTTTACTATCATATTTGGATTTCTTTTGACTACTAAATTTTGAATTTTGGTAATTTTTTAGAATCTCTTAATAAATGTGATTAGTATCTAATCCATAAAAAGTAGAACAAAAGTTAGTTGACTAAAACTCCTTATCTTAAATTACTACTCAACTAAATAAACTAAAAGTAGTGTAATTCTATCTCAATATGTAGCGCCTGTGTCTACAAAAGTTCTTTACTCCTTTACCATAGTTCGTTAACGGTTCTTATACAATTCCTGTGCTTCTCTATTACATTAGTGTCATTGCAAACTTCACGCCAGCTGTGTATAAATGTTCTTAAACAATCAAATTTGATTGAATTAATAAGTTTTGTTATACGATCAAAGTAACTAGTGTATTTGTGTTTTTAATTATAGCATAGAATATAAGCTAATTTATGATTTAGTTTTAACAATATTGAATGAATAAGCATTATTATTTTTGTTTTTATAAATTTTGTCGAAAAGTTTATTTATTTAAAATATGTAGTGATACGTATGGAAATACCTTACAGCGTTTAATTTTATTATGCTCGGAATTCTAGTAATCTCAAATTAATTTTTGTTTTAATAAAATAAATATATTTTCATTAAATTTTAAAAATAGTAAGATTTTCGTTAATTATTTTTCTAGAAATTTAAATATTAAGTTTAGATAATAACTAATTAATTTTAAAAGCTTAGTTAAAAGTTTAAATTTCAGCAAAAAGATTTCGTTAACAAAAGATTTATGTTTATTTTATGTGTTCAAGAGTCTACTGATTAGAATAATTAGTAGTTTAAAATAATCGTTAATTGACGATTTCTCAGTGCAGTGTAATTGGAACACACAATAATTAAGTGGCAAAAAACACATAAAATTAGAACATCTTTATGGATATCATTGACGAAGAGGTCATATTGCTCAACATCACGCTCACGACAATAGCTTATAATGACGCGAACTACAAATTTGACAACAACTCTAGAGTACAATTAGGTTATAGTAGCGATGGTGAAAACTTTCTTAACAAACTCTCAGTACAATTACTACTTATACTGGCGTACACTTTTGTGTTTTGTTGCTGTTTTATTGGTAAGTTGTTATATAATAAAATTTTTCGGCTATTTTACTGTATTCTGCCATGAGTTTCATTTCGATAGTAAAGTTTAAGTGTAACGATTACTTTTTATACGGGAGTTAAATGTTAAAAGTCTACGCGATTTTAAATGTGATACACATAAGGAAAAACACGCGCAGCAATAAGTGTTGATTGTATGCAATATAAAATAGCTGCAAATATTGCCTCAGAGAACGAGTTAAAAGTGATGAACTAATTGTAGTTTTGCGATATATGTGACTATTCGAAAGAGATATCATATAAAAGCGATTTAATATAAGCTTATCGATACATAAAAGAATGTATTATTTTTATATAATATGATAATTTAATTTAAAGTTTAAACTTTTTAACTCACATTTCCGATAAATATATACATTAATGTGATTTATTTTTTATTGTAAAGATATTTTATTTATTGCAATATTATATTTTTCCAAAATATTATGTTACTTTTGCACTCATATTTTGGTATTTTTCTAAAAAAAATAAAAGTCTGGTATAGCTATTTTTAATTTATTTAATGCTTTTAGGTTTTTTTTCCAAAATTTCGAAATTTTTAAAAATAGAATAATATTTATCATTCACTGTGATCTTAGCCGAAGTATAACCTCGTTGGTCAAGTTAAACCATATCAATCATATTACATTTTGTGACATCTATTCATATAAAGCTACATAATCTAACATTTTGTAAAAAAATTAATTCGATATGACAAAAATAATATATTGAACACACACTAAACGTTTAAAATATCTCAAAATATGATTATTAGAAATTTATTATTGTTCTTCGTGTCAATAATTTCTATTGGCTAATATATAAGATATACTGATCTATTTTTAGCATTTTAAAAATACAATCAGATTACGATATAAGCGCTAACAAACATGTATTTGAATTTTCCAGTTAGGGATTAATACATTAATATAAATAAATACAGAATTGAATTGCTTTTTTTCGCAACATTTCAAATTCTTTACGGTTTAAAGTTACATTCATCTTTTAGGAATAAGTTTTTATAAGAATAGGATTTTCTTTTCACATAAATGCGTTTTTGATCAATTTAAACATTTTGCTTTCACTCACAAACGCTTATTGATTGAAAACTAAACTCTCGATGTATATATTTTCATTGTTATATATAAGTTATTTTTGTTGATGTTCTTTACTTAAGCTTAGCCAATGCCATGGCTTGGAAGGCCATATATTTTCAATAATTTTCATTTTTATGATCGAAACGAAAATCAATCTAAACGAACAACTTTTACTTAAATAAAATTATTGTTATGTAACATTTATTTATCAATTTAATTTTTAATAAGTTTAACTCGCTTGAATAGGTTATAAAATAGCTGATTTTAATATTAAATTGTAATTATAGTTAGGGTCATAGTCATCTGTCCTATGATAATATCTATAGTTTTTAAAATAGGTCACTAATATTTATTGTTAAAAATTTTATTTATATAGAGAAAATAAATTAAAAAGTTTAAAATTTATCCACGTTTTAAGTTTTATGGTTTATTTAGTTTTAAGTGGAAAATTTTGAATATATTGCTACAAAATATGTTGAAAGAATAACGTTAGTCAATTGCTATATGTTTTACAAAAAGATTGAGATTGATTGACTCAAAATTTTACAACATCCACTCTTATTATTTTTCCAAGAACTCTTCCTGTCAGTCTCTCTCCCACTCTTTCCGTTTTTTCTTTTAAAATCTATAATATTTAGCTTATATCTGTTCCCAATTATAATTCCTAACTTAGGACAAAACAAATATAAAAACTTGTAAATCAATAAAAATATCAATGGAATCTAAAAATGTATTATTTATTTGACAGGTAACTCGTTAGTGATCGCAGTATTAGCGCTCAATCGTGAAATGCAAACCGCAACCAATTTTTTTCTGCTTAACTTAGCGATCGCCGATTTGTGTGTTGCGTTCTTCTGCGTGTATCAAAATCTTTCATTGTATCTTTCATCGGAATGGGCTTTCGGTGACCTTCTCTGCCGCATGTATCACTTTATTCACGCATTAAGCTATACGGCGTCGGTTTGCATACTAGTGGTTATCGCTATCGAACGTTATATAGCGGTTGTTCATCCACTGCTTTCGAGAAGAATGATCACAATAGCGAGGCTCAAGTTTTCTATAATTTGCGTGTGGATTGTGTCAGCTGTTTGTTGTTTGCCACGATTCTTCATTTTTGGTACGGTTACCATCGAGTATTTTAACGCATACGGTAATTGAACGCATATTATTTGTATTGTATTATATTATTGATACTAAACTTAATCGAAACAAAAATTATCATAAAAACAAGAGCTGTTTTCGAAATAGTATTAGGCGCTATTTTGGGGAAATATACTAGATTTTATTTCATTAATATAACGAGTTCCTAATTCCCTTTATTAATATAGAAATAAGAACTCACTGACTGATGGGTAGAGTAGAATTCCATTGGTTTTTTAATTTATAACTATTTTGGTTTTTATTTCAATTTGATACGCTTTCACCCCTGGAAGTCGGTCTAAAACTCTATTAATATGAAAAACTTAAGTATTAAGATTTTCCCGTGATTTATTCACGGAAACAATAGCCATTTGGCAAAAATAGTTTAAAATGAGGTAATATGCAAAATAAATGTTTCATTTTTTATGATAATAAAAAAATAATGGTAATTTAAAGAAATAACTAACGAGTAAATTGTGTTAAAATTCCAAAAACAATTTATTTTCGCTTTGAAATTGAAAGAAAACCAAATTTGTGAAATCTATTTGAAATTAGATATTTTGTACATTTGAACGGTGTATAAACAATGCCTCATTTAATTAAAGAATATATGTGAAAGTAAGGATTCTGTTACAAAATAGCGCAATTTTTTCTTTTCGTGCTTTATTTTTCAATTTATTTTCTGGCATTATTCAGATTACATATACCATTATTTCGCACATCAAATAAAAACAAAGCAATACATTTTAGTCTAGTGTATTCACCGCCACTAAGACTATCGACTTCCCGATATTCAACATTAATTTATTATATTTCGATATATTCCTCGCGTGATAAAAAATCCCGGGTTTTGATCGATATACTGACTCCTAGCGATTGGAAGGTCAGTATCTTTTGCTGATAAAATCCTAAACGAAATTTAAAATTTATAATTTCTCCAATTTATTAAATAAAATATTGATTATATAATGGTTATACAAATGCAAAACCGAAAACTATTATTAATCTTGAATATTTATTACCTTTTTTAATTAACGCAATATAAAAAATTATAAAATATCATCCCATTCCCAAACTATAGTTAAAGATCATCGAAATGGTTATGAACTTAATAGCTTAGACATTCTGTGCCGGATTCAGTGTTCATTCATTTTTTGATTTAATAACAAACTTTAAAAGCACATGAAAATCATAGATCCAAACCGATACTCAACATTGATCTTAAACGGAATATATAGTTCGTTATGCTATGGACATGCGTATCAGTAGCGAACAATGCGTGTCAAAATCTGTGTAATAAATCCCACGCCACTTCAATCAAGAATTCGATAAGTTTCTCGACACGAGGCACATATCAAATATTGTATTTGTTAAACTGAATAAAATTTCCACATTAGAACACTAACCTATTGTACAGTACTTACGTACGTACGCTTTTAATCAGTGTGTCCCAGATTGGAGGTCTGGCAGGGGTATGTATACAACACTTATAATAAACCGAAAAGTTGAACACCCAATACCAGAAATTTTGAAAATTCAAGGAAGAAAAAACTGAAATTTTTGAATTTGTTTTTATTCATAAAAGAAAAAAATTGATCATCAAAACCTATGAGTTTTTGTGACCCTTAAATTTTGGCAAAAATTTCCAAAATTATTCGTACAAATTCGTTTAGTTTTTTTTCTGTCGGCTTTATTAGGCTTTTGTTAGAAACAAGATCGATATGGTCATAATATCTTACATTTCAGTTTGATTTTAAGTTAGTTTATAGTAGTTCAATTAACTTTGTTATTTTTAGATTTTATTGGATATTAAAGAAGGATTAAACTCGATTTGGATATTTTTTGAAATTTTCTGCAGATGCTATTCTATTTCATTATTTTTCGATTGTATTAGACATTTGAGGCAGATGCTACTCTATTTCGTAATTTATTGATATTTTTAGACATTTTCTACAAATGCCACTCTATTTTTATTTTTATTATGATAGTAATATTTTTTTGAAGATATTAGACATTTTTGTTCTTTTTATTAATAAAGGGATTTTTTGAAGATAGGAGTCTTTTTTCTAGGGTGTGACAGACGGACGGACAAACAGACAGACAATGTCAAATCCATATATCTGCTTTAAGCAAAGTCAGATTAAAAAATTTTAAAATAATTTTGATCCTATGGACAAAAAATTTGTTCATAAATCAGAAGAGTTTACACTTTCCTCTGAATTTTCAAAAAATCTGAAAGGTTACCCCTTTAGATCATAAGAACGTAGTCACTCTGCCTATAATGCTCGCAAAAAACCATATGCAATATCCACTAACTAAAATGGTAAATAAGAATTTATTTAACTCATCAAACATTAATACACTTTAAATAAATCAAATAGAGTTTTATTATCCATGTAAATATAATTAATATATACTCAAACTGCTTTTAATTTTAATTAATAAATTTATGAATTATTCACTTGTGTGCGAGTGATTAAGTGCATGTGAGTAAGTAAGTGAGTATGTGTGTACTTGTGAGTGAGAGAAAGAATCGATTTTAGAATAAGAATGAAGTTACATGGAAAAAGTTAATAGAGTTTGTATAATTGCACGCGGATTTAGTGTAATTATTCTCCAGCAGAAAAACGGCATAATTTATAAAACAATAACATCTTCTTCATAAAACACTGTCTCAAAACATTTTTGAGATAAAACTTCTAGGATTTTGTGGTTTTGTGTTGTTGATGTCCATTACATTAAATAATTCAAATTAATTATTCAATTCAATATTACTCCTAAACTTTATTCTTTATTGTTTCGCTTTGTTACGAATAAATATTATCTAAGAATTAAAATGATTTCCATTTAATAAACACATAATCATGAAAATAATTAATACAATAATTAATACCAAAATTTAGGTGACATTAAAACGGAAACATTATGCGTTCTAAAGCAACGCTTATACGACCCGAAGATATACGATCTAATCTACATAATACTGTGCTTCATTATACCGCTAGTGATAATAACGGCTCTATACACACGTGTCTGTGTGCACCTGTGGACCTGTGAAATACCCGGTAACAGTCTATCTGTGAATTCATCGCACTCTCAATCGTATAACAAACACTTCCACACTATTTACCAAACGTGCAACGCTAACGATGGCGTTAGGGTTACGTTAACACCTGGCGCCACTCCAACGCTAATCTCCTCAAACATATCATCATTCGATTTGTTAATTAAACGACGGAAAAAAGTAATCAAACTATTGGTGGTTATAGTGTTAGCTTTCGCTGTGTTTAACTTACCGTTTCACGCACGTAAGCTCATTCAACATTACTCGAAAACGTATGACGTTATGTCTCAGACGGCCACGATATTCACGATAAGCACTACGCTATTTTTGTACATGAATTCCGGTATTAATCCTCTGTTGTACGTTATCTTTTCGCCTAAATTACGAAAATTAATGTTTGATATCTTGCTTCGCGTGTTTAAGCGTAACAACGCTAACCAAACAAATCATTACTTAGTAAACTTTAATAATGTCAATAATCATTCAAATATTTCTAATTTTATTGCTGTAAATAACTCGAAAATATCTTTCCTATAGTAAAACATACCTTAAACTTCCTATAATTGAACGCGGCTTTACTTATATATTGATTTTTTAAACAGGTGGATATGCAATTTATTAAATAAATATATCAATCGGTAATTATATAAGAATTCACATTAAATATGAATTTAATTTTCAAAAAATAAATTTAGCATAACCTTACAATAAATAACATTATTATTATCAACTAAAGTATTATCTAAATTTAGAACATGAGCTCAAAAAGTTATTAATTCGTGAAACCAAACTGCGTTCATTTATTGGATCTTTAGGGTAATTTATATAAATAAAGTCTAAATGAAAATAAATGGATAAACTCTTTAATAAAAGATATTAATTATTAGGTAATGTTTTAATGTTTTAAAAATGGTTTAATGCCATATTTTATCAAAATATCTGTGAAATTTCAAAATTACATAATTTTAATGTCTTTTTATCATAAATATATTAAACAAACATTAATTATTTAATTATAAATAATGGTATTCTATTTAATATTTAATTCTGATCACATTTTATTAAAGAGATTGTTCATTATTTCTATTGCTTAATATTTCAATGGTTTAATTACTGAAAATTATAAACACATTAAATTTATGCAAATTATTCAAATGCTATGATAAATGATAAATTTATTTGTGGAAAAATTATTGTAAAATCACTGCTTAAATGAGAATATTTTAAACAATTATTTATAATATTTTACATACATTATTATTTGTTTTCATTAAACAGATCGATTTCTTTACTTCTAATTAGAGGTCGAAAAAAGTCCGATTTTACACTCCCACTCCCTCCTTTGAAATCACAAGATAAACATTATTAAGGGTTAGAAATAATTTAAATAAATATTAAAATTAATAAATATTAACAGTTTGTTTGATATACCATTTGAAATTAATCAAATAAATCAAATATAATTCTTAAAAACTTAAAAATATAGTGAATACATTTCTGGGGTCTCTAAAAATCGATGAAATTAGGCATAAAAATGTTATTTTAATTGGTATGCGGGAATATGAATGCTTAGCTGGAATCACGTACATCCCGTGATTTTTTAGGCTTTTCCCACTCCCCCCTCCCGCATATTTTTCACTTAATCCCACTCCCTTCCGCTTCCCACGGGACCCATTTTCGACCTCAACTTCTAATGATAGACAATTATTAAAAAATATATTTTGATAATTGTTAAAAACGACTTAATTAATTGCAACAAAGATTTATTTGAATAAATATTTTTCATTAATTTCAAAATCATTTAATATATATATATATATATTGTCATTCTTAATATTAATGATTACATTAATTTTCCACTCTATTTATTTAATGTACCCTTAATAATGTATAAATAAATACTTATTTTAATTATAATTTTAAATAAAATAAGCTACGATATGGTATATGTTTCCATCACATAGTAGTTTGTCACAGATTAGAAATTAGAAGTCTTTTTAGAAAGGGAGAGTTAAAGGTTTTTAAATATTTTGACCAAAGTATAGTGTTCTTTCAAAATCGTTGCTTCTTAAATAGAAATTGATGGTTCTTTAAATTTCAAAAACAAAAAAAATAAATTTAATTTTAAAAGTGATTATAAAAAATGACGTTTAAATTTGATATCTTTAGTGTTCGGTCGATAATAGATTTATAATTTCTATACTATCCTATTCTTTACCTATTGTTAAAAAAATAAAATTGTTTCTATGATGATATTTTTTTTATACTTTTTAAATAAATATTAAATTTTATTCAATACTACTCTTATATATAAATTTTATTTCGATTAAATATCGATCTTATTTCGATTTCAATTTCTATTTAAAACTTAGATTTATATTACTATATCAAATTGATTTTGGCAACATTTATCAAAAAAATCTGAAACTAACCCTTAAGTTAATGAAAGTCTGGAAAACTCTGCAAATAAGCAATAAAGAGAGATCTATTTGGCTATGCCTTACAGTTATAGTAAATATTGATTTGTTAAACCGGAACACTTAAATGAGCATTTAGTATATGATATTACGTAATTAACTAAATTCTCCACTAATGTTATACCAAAATAATTTTCAGAGTATTTATATGCAAATATTTTTAATATCTAAAAAAATTTTACAAAAACCCCAAAAAGTTTATGAATTAATTTCTTAGAATTTACGCATTACTACTATCAATAACACAAAATCATTTTATTAGTTTAGCGGCGAGTCTGCGGATTCTCAGTAATAGTTTTCGTTTCTCTTTAATGAGTTGATAACACTTGATTAATGTTTCAATTAAGCAATGGCTCATTAATCAAATTCTATTGTAAAATTATTTTCAACATGTGGCGGATTTTATTATTAGTACGCATCGCTTTACGCTTTATTTTGTTTTCTTAAAACTCTATATTAAAGCACTGGCAAAATGCGTTACTTTCTAGTAATTAATTTTATTTTGAATTTATTAACGCATTTTGTATTTTAAATTTGTTGATACGCAACGTTTTACAGACACTTTTAATAGGTTATGCGTATAATTTATGGTTCAAAGTTGAGTTTGTTTTTCTAAACATAAAATATGCATTAAAATGAAATTTTTAATGAAAAATAATGAAGAATTCTTAAAGAATAAAACACTACTTTAAGATTTAAGTATTTCTAGTCCAGTGTTAAAAACATAAATGTTTGTTCTATCGTGTAATATATTACTTTATAATCTTTAAAAAAAACTTATTAACTGTCTTTTATTTTGGTTATGATCAAATCTAATGGAAAAATACAACATAAAAAGAAAACCCGTTTTTTGAATCCTATATCTGTTATTGTACTTTAGATAAATGTTTATGAATTTTTTATTCATCCTATTGATCGTATTCTTTGCGTCTCTGAAGGGATTGTTGATATAAGAAATTGTTTGCGCAAACAAGTTATTGAACCGATCTTTAATATTATAATATTATGTCTTCAGTGTATTTAAGCCTTTTTATTTAATTGTGTAAATAGTGATGGCAATAATCACCAGTAGCGGTCGATATTACTTAAGCTGAGAAGACTTTTTATAATTTATTCTACAGCTAAAAATAAGCGCAAGAATCAAAGTGTTTATTGATCGAAATGAGCTTAAGTCCATGAAATGATGCTTGAATTTAATTGTATTACTAATTTAACAAATAAAAAATGTATGATATTTAACATGAGTACTTATATAAAATATTTAAATAGTATTAGTTGTTTAAATTTGATTTAAATTTTATTTATTCAAAGCCTATTACTTCAAAATTCAATTATTGTTCAAAATTGTAAAATGCAATACTAAAGTTAAAATAAAATGTTTTAATAATAGTAATCTCTAAAACTGATTAAAATAATCAAAACCTCATGTAAGCAGAAGCTCAGCTCTTATTAAACTTATTGCTCTCAATTAAGAGCAAGTCTAGTAAAATGATGTATATTGGATGAATAAGAATTATATTTTAAATCAACATTTGAAAATTTTATTTGAAATTTTTTTTTCATAATTTGCACAAAACTAAACTTGACAATCAATAAATATGATATCTCAAAATATTTATAATACAGGTTATGGCAATGATAGGTTTTTACCAAATATTTTTCATTAATGCAAGCGTATATTTAAAATTACTAATTACTATACTGTAGTGTTATACGATGTAGTGTATCTGACTACTAGTAGTTGAACTTTGTAAGTTCAGCTACTGTGGTGTTCAGCAATAATGTTGGCCACTACTGAAGAGGAATGTGAAGAACCACGTGTTACCTATGAAGCACACTTACCACTTGTCATGTAAGTGAATGCAATGCTTAACATAGGATGCAGTAAGTAAACATTGTATACGATAGTATAAGCGATACGCAAAACATCTTATTATATTATATTAAGTAATGCATGGAATCATTTATAAATGTAAACGTGACAACTTATTGAGAACTAAGTATTAATTGAAAACGTGTATGACTAATAAAGTATAAATACGGATGTAATATATAATTATTAATATTGCGCTATATTGAACATAATTTTTTGTCACTGTACTTCTAGTCTTAATTGAAGTACAGTAGAGGTCGAAAAATTTATATTTTTGACTCCCACTCCCTCCCGCAAAATTTTATTCAATTCCCGCGGGACCCGCTCCCGCAGAGGTAAAATTAGCGTTCCCGCCGCTCCCGTCCCGCAGTTCCCGCAAATTCGACTAAAAACATAAAAATTGTATAAAAAATTCATAAAATGCTTTATATAAATGTAATTAGATAAATATGAATTGCATGGTTGACATAAAATTTGAAATTATAATAAATATATGAAAAATATATTCTTTTAAAAATCTAAATTAGGACAAAAAATTATAGGGGTCCTAAAAACTCGTCGAATTTAAAAATAAATATATTTATATAATTGGTTTGCGGGAATAAAAGGGACGCGGGATTCCCGTAAATTCCCGCAAATTTTTAGCCTATTCCCACTCCCTCCCATCCGCTTATTTTTCAAGTATTACCACTCCCTCCCGCTTCCCGCGGGACCCGTTTTCGACCTCTAATGTATACCTCTTTTATGCAATATTTCACGCATCGTTTATTTATAAACTCCTTAAATATAAATTGTATCGACACACACATAAATACACACTAACGAAAAGATTATGAAATAATTTTCTGTGCTTAACTTATGTGTCTGTTTCATATTTTTTAAAATATATGTCGGTATCGAAGATGGTATGTATTTATTATTATTTGTCAGTTTAAAATTTTCGCTATGTATTTTTTGTGCTTTTGATTTATATATAAATTGAAATATAATTTGCTTGATTTATTTGCCCTGATATCCGAATAATGTAATAATCCCGCGAATGAATTTTTGATTTGATTTGATGATTCAGATCCAGTGAACGAAAAACTTCGATGACTCATGTGAGTCACAAATCGAGCTTATATGCCATAATATTGTTTATAGAATCAATTTATGATTAATATTAATATTTATCTCAAGTCTTTCAATGTTTCATAAAATATCACAAAAATTATTTTTTTCAAACTCGAGATAAAATAATCATAATCTACATATTGGGCAGACAACATTTTAAAACAAGATCGATACGGTCATAATATCTGACTTTGCAGTTTGTTTTTTAGTTAATTTTTAGTCGCTCGTTCCATTTAGAAATTTTTTAATATTACTGGATATTAACGGCTGATGCCATTCTATTTTGTTATTATTCGATATTATTAGATATTTGCGGCAGATGCCACTCCTTTTCGTTATTATTCGATAATATTAGATATTTGCGGCAGATGCCACTCCATTTCGTTATTATTCGATAATATTAGATATTTGCGGAAGATGCCACTCCTTTTCGTTATTATTAGATATTATTAGATATTTGCGGCAGATGCCACTCCTTTTCGTTATTATTAGATATTATTAGATATTTGCGGCAGATGCCACTCTTTTTCGTTATTATTCGATATTATTAGTTATTTTCGGCAGATGCCACTCCTTTTCGTTATTATTCGATATTATTAGATATTTGCGGCAGATGCCACTCCATTTCGTTATTA
>JAQGAW010001353.1:0-19705 GCA_034698025.1 Phthiracarus crinitus | reverse complement strand
CTCTTGTAATGCACTAATTATGCTGCGACGCATTGCTCAGTTGCGTATACAAAGCACATGCAGCGGCGTCCTAGGAATGAATGCCACTGCTTTGGCCCGCATAGTCTCTGTGCATAGTCTGCACACTCAAATTTTTGATAAATTTAATTTTTTTATTGTATTGGCCGCAGTCTATTGTTGGGTAATTGTTTTGCGCTGAACATTGAGCTAATTCTGAAACAATTTTAAATAGATATTCATTTTATTCCTAAATTTTTATTCTCCCAGATTTTGAAAATATTTCAAAATTATTTGTAAACAATTTGAATACTGATGTCAATTTTTTTATTAGAAATATTTGTTATCATAAAACGAAAAATTTTATAAATATACATGTTGTACAGAGTAAAGAATTGAATAAAAAACGAACTAATATTATAAAATATTTCGAGCATATAAATCACACGTATAACGTGTCAAATACTCGTTAAAACGCTTCAAAAAAAGAAATAAAATGATAGAATTATTAAATTACACAAAATGATAAATAACACGATCACTAAAGTTGTTATTTGTATATTCAACTCGACCTCACAATAAAATACATATGAAATAATTAGTTTTAATGCTAAATATTACTAAATTATAAGAAATATTGACTCAAAAATCCTAAAATTTGAGCAAAGCGTCAAACTTATAACTTAATGAATTCGTATGAACTCTTCGAGACATAACGGTATTTCCCCGATATATCGAATTTGTCGATCCACTATGATTCTCGCTGCCAAGCATTTTAATGTTATAAACTTGAGAGGATTTATTGTGCATTCACTAATGGAAGAAAGTATTTTATGCGCTTGACTGCCAGTAACATTACGCCTATCGATATGCGCGCCATAATTCAGTAAATGATTGACGACATCGATGTTAAAATTACCGCGAGTGCACGCTATGTGTAAAGCTGTCGAACCAATATTGTTAGTGGCGTCAACGTTAAAATCACAATCTAACAAAAGTTTACAAACTCTCGCGTCTGGAAATATAATGGTATGCGGATCTTCAACAAACCTAAAAAATCATAAATTTCGATTAACAAAATAATTCTAAAATAATATATTTTTGATTACGTGTTGGATTTCATAGTGTTAGTCTTGGACACCACTAAATGTAGCAAACTGTCGCCATACGAGTTTCGCGGATTCATCTTATGAATAGAGTTTAATAAATTTTTGGTATCATCAAACTGTTCGCCAGTTTTTCGTATTACATTCAATACATAAAATAAATGAGTCAACACTTTTAAAATCTTATCAAAGTTATCCTGTTGTCGCTTAAACATTGGCCTAACATTTAATAATTTCATGGAAGTTGGAAATTCTTTAATAAGTAATTTCACAGTCTCTAAAACATCTTCATATTTCAATTCTTCGCGCAGAACTCCAGTTGAGAACTTTTCATACAAATCCAAATAAAGTCTGACCAAAGCTTGCGCTGCGAAACACGCTTCGCTATGCAGCAAACTATCTTTTTGAATTCGCAAATCAAGAGCGTATCGCCAAAGATCAATGCATCTTTGGTATTGCAAACCATCGGCATATGCAGCGCCTCTAAACATTAATCGAAATATCATATCTTTATGAAGTGAACCTAAAATTCGTTCGCATATGATTAATGACTGAATTCGCATCGCATCTAAATCTAATGATAAGTTATCTAATTCTTCAAACGTTTGAAATTCTACTGCATTTAAATACGCAGGTTTTGGAGGAATTATCTTTCGTTTGAGTAATACATTATTATCCTTATATCTTAGATTTAAAGCCGTTCGCCAGTTTTGCAGCGCTGCCTGAAGATCGTAATGCTCGTCAAGAAACGTGGAACCCATCAATTCGTGCGCTTCAGCGACTCGAGTGCGCGAATAACTGAGATTTTGAATAAGATGATCAAATATTTGTGTGGCGCCTTTCAAGCACGCGGTTTGAAGCGCGTCGTCACCGTATCTGCTTTTGATCATCGCATCGGCTCCGTGTTCCAGCAATAATTTAGTTGTCTCGAACCGGTGCTCTTGTATTGCATAATGTAATGCTGTTTTGAACTGAATATCTTGTGCATTCACGTCAGCGCCATGTTTTAGAAGAAATTCGCAAAGAGGAACGCTTTGTACTGAATTGATTAAACATGTGCCGCCATTATAATTAGGCTTTAATATATCGGCACCATTTTCGACTAAATGTGTTACTATGTCGAGATGAGTCATGAAACACGCGGATCTGACGGGTGTGGAGCCGGTATCGGACACACTATTAACGTTTGCTCCGTGTTTAATCAAACACTTAACAACCGATAATTTTCCAGCAACAGATGCGCACCAAAGCGGTGTCACGTAATGTATAGATCGATCATCAGGCACTTCGTAAACTCCCTTTTGTTCGACGTCTGATTGGCATTGTTCGATCAAATACTCTACAATTTCCACATTTCCTTTCTTGCAGGCGACAAATAGTGGCGCACAGCCCTCTTTCACTCGACTAACGATCTCTTTTCGTTCGTCTTTAGTCAGCCTTTCGAGTTTATTGCGTATCGAATATGACAACCGAGCGCCGGGTGCTATCAATTAGTTTAGAAACGTATTAAAAACAAACAATAGACAATCGCATCAATTAAATTCAAGAAATAAAAATTTATGCGTTAGAAATATTATTTTTTCCTCAAAATAATTTAAAGCTCGTGTGGGAAATTTTGGGGAGTTTTTTCCACAATTGTCTAAAATATAAACCAAAAAAGCATTCTAACAAAACTAATAAATTAAATCCTAACTGAAAAACTCAAAATATGTTTCGAGCAATGGTAACAAAATACTGGATACAGTAAGTACTGTAGATCTCAATCTTCTAACCAAACATTCATATCATATGAATCATATGACAACTGAAACTTATCTATTTTCTTATCATAAATAGATAATAATAGATTTATTTATTAAATTTCAAATCATAATTAAATAGTTTTATCAAAATAATCCAATATTTTTTATGCTTAATATTAATTAATGAAAGTTTAATTAAATGCCTTAATAATTATTACGTATTTTTATTTATTTGAAATATGGTTTGTTAGCGATACGACATTAGATTTATTTCATGGCACGAACAAAGAAGATTAATGTGGATTAGGTTTTGAATAGTATGTTAAATGAATAGATGCGTGAAAATAACGCGTGGATGTGGTATCGCAACAAATACGATGATTTATTTAATATCGAAAAAATGAATGTATTTGATTAGAAATTTACAATAAATTAGCATAAACATCGTATAAGGAAAAATCATATAAAAAATGAAAGTAAAACAGAAAGCGATAGTATATGTAACTGACATAACAGACATGAGACACACATAACATATATGATATAGAGATATACAGTATTACATCATAGAGTATCATAACGTTAACGTTTCGCTATATTACCTGCTAATCGACATTCAGTGTATAATTCGTTGAAACACTGGTCGAGATGCGATGTTTGATCTAATTTGCCCGAAATCCACATTCCGTACGGATTAAAACTTTTGATAATTAATGAAATACTAAATGAAAATGAAAACGTATTTTGTTATAATTAAAAAATGTCTATATATTTGGATTCACGCAAATAGTATGTATGGTTACACTGTTTCACTCCTCCATATGATTGATAGTATGGTATGTAACATAAACATAGTTATTGTACGGAACACCTAATGCGCAATAATACGCATACGCAATACGAGTATGAGTGAGTGTGAGTGCGTATGAACGCTATGAACGCTATGAACGCTTGCAATGCGCGCCTATCCCTCCATACAAGTTTGCGTCTTCAAGCAGACACTGAGACTGACGAGTGAAAGGAATCAAATTTGAATCGATGGGAGAAAGTTTTAGCTCAAACCTTGACATCAAAACAAATTTTCGTTTAAAAACTTTTAGTTTAGTATATATGTAACGCTTTAAACATTTTTGATTTAACATAAGCACGTATTGAATACGTACCAAATTTATTTATAACTTTTTTGCATATACCGAGAACACAGTGTAAAGCATTTACTAAAATAAATATATATTTGTTTGATAATCACCTCTCCATATCTATTCATTCTGTCATTCGACGTCATTCGTGATGTGTTTGTTTCAATTCATTTCAAAATTAGATAAGTTTTTTCGTACACCAATGAAACTGGAAATCACTAGGTTTTACTTAATTATGTTTAAACAATTATGTAGAACACGTTGTATACAAACTTACGCTAAAACTATATCAATTTCAAACGCAATTTCGTTAACTAAGACCTACTTTGTTCAACTATACGCACAACTTTTAAACTTTATTTATTATTTGTCGATTCAATGCACTGCCGCAGCGTTTATAAATGAAAAAGAAAACCAATTACAGAGCACTCTCTCGCGTCAAGTATTATAATTTTTTTACAGTAAAATTTCCTCATTGAAAATGAAGTTTCGTTTAACTTAAATCTTTAATGTTTTGTGAATAACCCATTAGTGTAATCTAACTCACTGTGTCCTTCGTATTTGCTTCGACAATTTATAGTTAACAATGAACTTTTTTGAACCAATCAACCCCTCCTTTCATGTTAAAACCTACATTTATTTTGCATTAATTAAAATTTGGTGGATAAATATCGAGATCGTTTATTTGCTATAATTGATGTAATATTGGTTTAAAGTAAATAAGTAAACACCTCTCAGATACATTATCTTCGATATGTTAAATTCTATCTGACACTCAACTCTAAAGTACAAGGATATTAAGATTTTGACGTTTCCTAAAAATATTCGAAGTATTAAAAAGGCCTGAAATTAAGAGGTGGTCAACCTATAAATTTTAAGATATATTTTTAAACTAATCGTAAGATTATATTATATTTCCCGAAAATACAAGCGAACTTGAAGATTAAAATTTTTAATTTTTTTTGTAGAATTTTTAAAAGTCTAAGTTATTTACTACAAATTTTTACATTTTAACTCTTTTTTATAAGACAGTATTTTTACTGCCTTTATAATTTATTTATTAAATTATTTAAGGGAATTTTAGTTTTAATTGGGTTATATTTCTAGGGTCTGAAAGAATTTCCTATAATTAACTAACGAAAATAGTTGTAAGCATAAAATCATAGCAAATAACTGAAATAACTTAAAAAATCTCAATAAGACGACATTTTATAGGAATTGATAGTATTAGAATAGGTAAGTTTTATGATTTTATTACACAATACAAAAATAACAAGTACCGTTAGCTTCATTTTAAGGACACATTACTTAATAGTTAAACTACAAATTTTTGTTTAATAAATGAAATATTTTTTACATTAAGCAATAGTAAATTATTTTTAATTACTTTGTTTAACATACTGTATTTTTTCTCATTCAATTAATATGCGCTTATTTTAAATTTTTGTAGTTAATCTCTATGAAAGTGTTTTTTGTATTATAATTTAATGAGACTATTATTATGTCCAACAAGTATTTCTAAGTACCATATTATAGGCTCATTAACACCACCTACTAAAACAAATCCTAACCAGTATTGAAAAGAAATAAATAACTTAAATAATTTAAAGTCAAAATAATTTGACTATCGTTAAGACATGTGCTAACGATTGAGGTGGGAAAGCATAGCAACAAAAAACCCTGAATATTCCAGTTTTTCCGACGATGCTTGCCTTAAACGATAGAGTTAATTGAATAACGATTGTCTAAATATTATATAATCTAGAATAATGCTAAAAAATAATTCATCTTTTTCTACATTAACACGCAATTGCTTTAATAATAATCTTATCGCGTAAAAAAGTTAAAACGCACTGACATTGAATCGAAATATAATGTATAAATGTATAAGCGATACATTTTATTTATCACTTGACGAGTTAGTTAAACCTTAAATACAATTCGAGTTTTTTTGAAAAAACAAATTATTGAACTGAATCAAAATTATTATCAACATATTTGTTAAAAAAGTTTCGATGATAAACAAACTTTAATAAGTGGTAAGTTTGTAAACAAAAATAAGATTTTAGTATCAATAATATTTGTTTGAATGCGATGCGTATCTACTTTTTTAGCATCAAAAACCCTCACTCATGTCTTTCTCTACTCATTATGCTATACTATTACATGTTATGTTCATGTTTGCTGTTATGCTGTTATGCTGTTTGCCTCTAATCGTATACTCATATGACTCACATATTCGCAAATATTCGTGACATTGAAGTTACTATACGAATGTCGTAACCGCTGCAGTATTGTCGACATTTGGCACTAAATGCTACTTTCAATTCTATTATTTTTAGTTTCGTTTCAATTCTCGAACACATCTATCATTACCTAACTCTTTATTTTCACGTATATTCGCGCAGATATGACCCCAAACTGTTCTCATTTTTCGCATTTGTCCCCAATTTTACACGAATTATCGGTTAAAAACATTTTATTGTATTTGAGATTACATTAACATTTGACAATAGTTAAACAATATTCATAAATTTGTACCAATTGTTTAAATGAAATATTTTGATAATTATCAAAACCCAAAAATTGAACTAAAAAATAAACTATGTTTTAATGGAAACTTGAATAATATTTCATATCAATTTAATAACGAACTGATATCAATATTGCATCAAAAACCGAATGAATTATAGTCATTTTTAATATTAGGAAAGTTGATTTAAAAATATTTTTATTTAACAAAATGTTTTGAAAATTAAAACTGTTATTATAATATGATAATAAGAATAATTGTTTTTATCCGTTTTGTTTATTCTGGTTTTATTTATGATCGTTTGCTTGCGTTTATTTTAAGATTCTCTGTTCATATAATATTTTCAAACTATGTTTTACTTTTTGGTTTGCAAGAAGTTTTATTTTCAGTTACATAAATGAGTGATAAAGACAATAATAACAATAATAACAATAATAACAATAATAACCGAGATGTGACTAAAATCTGTCGCGTTTGTGGCGATAAAGCGTTGGGTTATAATTTCAATGCTATAACTTGTGAATCATGTAAAGCGTTTTTTAGGAGAAATGCGTTAAGAACTAAGGTATTCACGTAACATTTATTAGCATTTTCTCATTAATATCCGTTATATTTATAGGAATTTAAGTGTCCATTTGAAGGTAATTGTAAGGTAGACCTGATAACGAGACGATTTTGCCAAAAATGCCGTTTAGTCAAGTGTTTCGATATTGGCATGAAAAAGGTAGATATCGAATATCCACTAAATTTTTTTAATAATTATGACTCTCTTAGGAATGGATTTTATCGGATGAAGAAAAGATAATGAAAAGAACTAAAATCGCGGAAAACCGTCAAAAGAAAAAACGTATCGGTAAATCTATGAAATTAGCCGATTCTACCACTTCTGCCACTTCTAGCAATCAAATTCAAATCGATAATGATATGAATGTGTCCGATGCAGCGCTAATACCATCAGTTAGAGACCCAAATGATTTGGTGCCAAATAATCATTACAATAGCTTCACAAAAAATGAAAGTATATCTACCTCTGCTAATGACACGATTAACGCGGACAGAAAAAACGGGTCTCATTTGAAATCTAATCGAGCTTCGAGTTCGTTCATTAGTAAATCGAATTCAATATTCAGCGCTGCCATCAAAAATCTTTTAGTACACGATTACAATGAGGTATCGCTATCACCGCCTTCTAGTCCTATCGCTTCATTATGTAATTCGTCGTCGCATTCCAACTCTGTTTCGCCAATCAATTCAGTTCATAGTTTCGATAATAATCACAATTATTTCAATTCTCACTGTCAAACTCCGATTTTTTCATCGCTCGAAACTCGAAATAATATAACGAGCAATAATTTGGATAAAAATGGCAAACCGTATTCAGATGTGGATACAAATCGAAATAACCAAATGAATACAATACAGGAAAGAGTATTTCAGAAGACAATAGAAGTGGAATTCGCACAAATTCCAATTCGTCGGTCGATGGATATCGTAAATTCAAGTAAAAGACGAGAATTAAACCCATTAGAACAGCACAGACTGCACGAGTTATTGGTAGCAAACAGTATTTTTAAGATTCCAATGCCAGTCACTAATGATCCGTCCAGTCTTATCGATGTGATCAAAATGACTGATCACGCCATTCGAAGGATCATTAAAATGTCGAAAAAATTAGGTTCTTTTAAAAGTTTGTGTCAAGAGGACCAAATCGCGTTATTAAAGGGTGGTGTTTGCGAATTAATGGTTCTCAGATCGGTTATGAATTTTAATCAAGAAAAGGAATGTTGGGCTGTAAGTGTATTACTATACTTTTTACATTTAATTTTAGTTTATGATAATTCATTATAACATTTTTAATAAGCTTTACGTTTTATGTATTAAAACTTTTGGAATTATGTGGACTTATTTTTACAATTTGTCGAAAATGTTTTTCATTGATTTAAAATTATTTTACAAATGTTACACGATTTAAAAATTACATTACAGATATGCAAAAATATTTTACTAAAATAAGCTTAGTTTTTCTTATTAAGAAATTAAAAGTTTAATTTAAATAGGATAGCAATAACGAAACATTAGCAAAACTGGAAGTATTAAAACAAGCGCGTGGTAATACTTACGAAGAATACAAAAAGTTTATTCTATCATTTAAACACGAATGGAAATCCGATGAACATATCATAAATTTGGTAATTAATTTGTCAATACATATAATAACAATACAATATATATAACGGCATATAATATTATATATAAATGATTTATCCTCACTAACCTAATAATTAATTGGTAATTATAGTTAACTGCAATTACATTATTCACACCCGACAGACCCAATACATTACATAAAGATTTAATAAAGTGAGTTTCATTCATTTTACCAATTATTACTGTATAATAATAATCAATAGATTTGTTTCTATTCTACAATATACGGTATATGAAATTATATTTTATTAATCAATCATTTCTGTATTTAATATAAATGTTTAGATTGGAAAAGCAGACATATATTTATTTGTTGCAAAGATATCTTCAAATAAAACACGAGTCAGTATGTGAAGCAAAAACTACTTATTTAAACCTAATGAGTAAACTGGAAGAACTGAATGTGCTTAACGAAGATCACGTTCGCGTGTATTTAGACATTAATCCTAACGATGTCGGACCTCTTTTAATCGAAATTTTTGACCTCAAACATTGAATGAGTTGCGCACAAACACAACAAATCTGTGATAATCAAATCAAATATAATTTGTTTTAACTGTTTAATTGTTTTAATAAATAGATTTGAAGTAAAAATCATGATTTTGTTTTAATCTTTATAAGTTATGATTGGTTTAAAATATAGATCAGTAATTTTAAAGTATTTACCGCAACAATTAGGAATAATTAAAAGGTATTTTCTGAAAGAAACCGTTTTAAAGCATATTTTCTTAATGTTTGAATTTTCAGGTCAAAAATTAGAATCATTTATGAATATTAATTAAATATTAGGGTTCTATTGTATATTTGGGTAAATTAATTAACTTTACTTTTTCAAAATTTTCAATCATACTTTTTATGGTCAAAAAGTAGACATTTAGTGTAAAATTAAAAATTAGAACATGCCTTAAAAATACGGTCTAAGCTGTTTACATTGCCTATTATTTATTAAAAACGAGAATTTTAGCCCGACTTCGTCGGGAGAAAATGGTTTGAAATGTGAATAAACTTAACCTTTACACAAACCTAACCCATCTAAACCATTACTTCCCAACCGATCCGTTCCAACATCTCCCCAACTGATCAGTCGCCACATCTCCCCAAACGACCCGTACTATAGATGAGCAAAAGCGCGCCTAAGGACTTTTATGACCTAAGGCGCGCCGAGTCCTTGAGGGTTCGGGTTCGAGTCCAGGTCCTTCAAAACTTAAAAGGTCAGGGTTCAGGCTTGGCTAAATTAAGTCCAAGTCCAAGTAGGTCCAGGTCCGAGTCCCTAACTGTTAGGACCTGGGACCTAAATTTATTAAAAAAATACTTAATTCAAATAAAATAATTTTATATTTTTAATTTAATAAATTTCGTTGCACTTTAAATATGGGAATAAGAACTATCTAAAAAGATGAACATTTTTTCTTAATAAATAATAATTATTTAAAGAGGTATAAATAAATATGTTGCGTCGTTTTCTTAATATTTAATTGTAAACAAGGTCCTGAGTCCGGGTTCTGGTCCCTGACTTAAGGACTCGGACCCGGTCCGTGTCCTTGAAAAAACTTTAGGTCCGGGTCTCGAATTGCTCAGAAAGTCCCAGGTTCAGGTCCGGGTTTTCGTTAGGACCCTCAAGAACCCGGACCTGCTCATCTATATGTCATTCATTTTCAAGTTATTTATTTCAAAAAATAATTAAAGATATCGAAATAAAAGCAGACTGACGCCAATACCTGTCACCACATTTGAGTCATAGCTATCTCTCATACAATTCTAATTTTTTCGAGATAAGTCTCTCTTATCTAAATTACGTCATAACTTCTTCAATGCATTATCAATTTCATTATTAACATTTTTAGTTGTGTTTTGGTTTTGTTATTCATTAGTTTCAATTTGGTTCAATAACTAATTTTTCTTTTTTAGTTTGTTTTATTACTATAAGGTAATGTATATATTTATACATTAATAATTTTTTACAATAAATTCACATTTGATTTTTAAGTAAATTAGTACTGTCTCAAAATGAAACACCTGATCATACTTTTTATAACTTTAACTAACTTCGATAGTTCACAACAGGGTTTCCCAGGCATGAATGTCTAGGGGTGTCCTTTCGACTTTTTTCAAAATTTTAGGGGGGGTCAAACTCACCGGATTTATCGGACAATATTTTTCCCTTCGGCCAAAATATTTTTTCTAAAAAAAATTTTTTTAAAAAGTTTTTCCGACGAAATTCTAAACCACGCCCCAAAAAAAAGACAAAGTATTTAAACGATAATTTTTTTAAAAATTGACTAAAATTTAAGGGTGTCACAAAAACTTATCGTATTTGATGCACAATTGTTTACAATGCGATAAAAAAATTTCAATTTTCAATTTTTTTTGTCTTAAAATCTCAAAATTTTGGGTAGACTTTATCAATTTTCGGGGATGGGGGTATACGGAAGCTATACCCCCCTTGGGAAACCCTGGTTCACAATAGTTAGCATTTATTTTTAAACATTACTGTAATTTTTTTGGATTAATTTAATTTTTGAAAATATTATAAATTATTATTAGTATTGCTATATATAATTATTATTATTTAAATTTTATCAGAATAATTAATGGAACAATGGCTTTGTTACTTAACAACTGTGTAATATGCCTTGAAGTGCTGTCTGTGGGCGGAAATAATAATATTTGTCCGATATGTTGCAAAATTCTGACAAATAATCCATACTTTGTGCCATATAATGATGACAATGACAATATAAATGAGCTCAATATTGACAATTTAAGCGAGTCTCACAGCGAAAACAGCAGTGATTATAGAAGCGATGAAGAGATATATTTTGAAAACAACAATGAAAGCGACGAAGAAAATGAGACAAACCATGAAAGATATTTATACAGTGAAAGTGATTTAGAATTAGAAATGAACGAAGATATAGATGAAGATAGAGAAGAACCCACTGAAGTACAACATATTCATGATATCAATACCGCAAACGCAAGCAACCCATTACAGAATTTTTTAAATTCGTTTCAAAGTGTCAATGAATACCATTCAACATTTCAACATCCATTATGCCGAAAGTGATAATGACTAAGATTTGATTAGACTTATGCAAGAAGATATAGACAATATTATTATTAGAAAAATTGTTTCAACATAGCGACAAAAGTAAAGATTATTTTGGCGATAATAACAGTGACAATATAATTCAAAGGAAATGCAATATAAACAGTGTACACAACACCGACTATAAATGTGATTATATGTGAAAATACTATATATAATAATATAGACAAAAACGAGATAAAAAAAAGCGACAGTTACTGTGTCAGTAAATATTATACAAATACGATAAAAGACGAATACTTGATAAGACTTATGCCAGAAAACTTGAACCTAACTGACTGACAACATAATAATTTTCTTATAGCTTACTATATTTATTTCGATCATAATACCGGTGTAATAAATATTGTTAAACTTAAAATAATAAAAAATCTTTAAATTTTTAATTTTATTTAGATTTTCCAAGTTCTGTAAAACTTTAATTTTTTTGAGACGTATAGAATTACTTAATATAGGAACTATTGTAAATTAGAATGCATAGCATTTGCTGTCGTGGGTTGTTTGGATCCCAAACCGTAATTGAAGACATGCGTATACATTCTATCTGAATAATAGTGTGATTAAATCACACTGTCGTTGCAAACATTCTATCCAATGGGAGAATACAGTTTAAAAGCAATCTTTAGAGACACTTAAGATGACTCATAAATAAAAAACAGTTTATTATAATTCATATTAATAGATTATTATTGATTCTATGTTTATAAGAAAAATGAATGAAAATCAATGACTACGCATCAAACCTTCGGATAAATTAAAATGAAGTCTTAGATACAGAAACAATGTCGCGTACAATGCGGCGAGTGGTGGCAGTAGCATTCATCATGGTTTTACCAGATAAATAATCATTTGCATTTCAGCATTTGTTTTGTGAAATTTGTGTTTCGAATTCTTAATATTAATAATGAGCTTTTTTTTGTGTGAACTTAAGATTAGACTTTTAAGAGCTTAAGCTCAATCCCTGGGATACATTTAATCTGTTGGTGTTTATTTATGCTCAGATATCGATTATTAAGCGGTGCTGTCCAGCGTCGCTTCAAAGTATTTTTTAATACATTAGAAAATAATGTTATTTAGATTTAATAAAAATATGTTTAGTTATCCATAAAATTCTTTCTAATTTATACCTTATAATAAACTTTATTTAAGAAGCAATGTGATGATGAACGAAATAAAATTGTTCAATTTCTCCATATATACAGATAAGTATTTGCATACATATTTGATAGTTCACCTAGATTTGAACAGCATCTTTATGTCTGTTAATAATAATTGTTAAATTTTCAATATAACCAATCCTCATTTATACGCGCGAATAAAATAAGATAGTTTTTTACTGCTATATGTTAGTATTGATATACTGCAGACAAAAAGGTAGGAATATGTAACCTTATCACGTATTTGCTACAATATGTAATAAAGCTATTTTTGATTATAGAGACCAGCGGTATTTTACCGCTATTCATGTTTCCCATGCCAAAATTTTAGTGCGACCCCAAATTTTAGTGCGACCCCAAATTTTAGTGCGACCCCAAACTATCAGGAAGTGTTACTTCTTGATGTGTGACGAACACACGTTTCCACAGCTCTCGATATAATTGTTCGATGCGTTCGCCATTCGTTATCATATCGATTGCGGTTAAGAATCTTTGAGGTTTGAGAGTTGTTTTTTCCAACGCAATTTCCACAAAATTTTCGGGAATTGAAATCGGAATGTTATAATAATTACTGAGTCTTGACAGGTCTTTAGGCATATATATTGCTTTATTCGGTACGAAAAGCGGTGCTTTATTCCCACTTTCTATCATTACACCCCTTAATAAAAATGGTTTAAACTTAAGTGACATTGAATGCCATTCGTGTCGATATCGGCAAAGCAATTCAAAACATATGTACGAATACGGAGAGATAAGGTCGTAAAATAAGTCCACAACAACTTTCTTCGAAGCCATTTAACGATTAAACTAATAACATAGTTTTTTAATTCAAAAATTACTATAAATTTAGTGTTATTACTTTAAATAATAAATTAATCAAAATATTCAAGGGTTAAAATTTCCCAATTTTTAAAAAATAATTAAAAAACTAGTCATTTAAATTTGCCGGACTATTAAATAAACAAAATAACAAACGTGATCGCGTGGGATCGTTGTAACCATAAATATTTTAGAAAAATTATATTAATTCACATATTTACAAAAAAAGCTTAATTTAGTCAAATTTCCATTTTCATTGTGACGCTTTTCGTTGGAAAAATAACAATAAAATAGTACATGATAACAATTCCAAGCAAATCTACTGAAAACAAGTTTTCAATGTCATTCATTTAAACAGTTTTCTAATAAAATACGTGATAAATTAAATAAATATTAACGCTTATAAATTGAAGACATAAGTGCGTAATTTATTTACGTTTCCGTATGCGCTGTTTTATTAAAACATATTTACAAAATATTTATGAAAAACTGTCAATTTTTTATTATATTTTAAATAATAATAAAAACAAAAATACTGTCATATAAAGTTTAAAATATAATAACATATTTACAAGTTTATGAGTTTCGCGTATTTACGTATCAGCCAATCAAAATTTTCTCAAAACACGATTCATTTTAATAGCGTAATTTGAATATTTTATCCAAAAAAAATAAATTTGTATGATTATTTATGACGACAAATTTAGATAAACTCCAACACGTCTACTCACATTTTATTTATCTTATATATTATTTGAAAACGGTTTAAATGAATGACATTGAATATTTGTTTTCTTAAGTTTAGTCTGGAATTATCATGTTTTATTTTATAAACTAATTGTTATTTTTCCAGTGAAAACCTTCACAAATGAAAAGGAATGTTAACTATAACAAGTTTTTAGCGTATATTTAAATTAACAATTGTGTATATAATTTTTTTGCAATGATCATAAGCGGTGAAGTGATATATCTTTGTTATTATGTTTATTTAATTGTCCGACAAATTTTAAATGACTTCATTTGAATTAGCGTCAAAAACTAGTACATATTTATCATTTGAATTGTTTTTTAAAATTTATTATTTAAAATATTATATCTAAATAAATAGTAACTTTAAAACTAATCTAATTCATTAAACTAAAAACTTTTTTATTAGTTTAATCAATAAAGGGCAGCGAAAAAAGTTTTATAAGATTCATTTTGAAAGCGTAATTTTGAATATATTTAGCTAAAAAATTTAACTTGTTTGATAATTTGTGACGATTTTCACTTTAATATCAGTATTTTTAATTATAACTTTCTTATTAAATTAATAATTAATTCAGTGACCATTCATACGTATGTATACTAGAATTACTATCTCACGACAACTCTGCACTGATTAAATCTCTATTACAAGACACAAAAATAATTTAATAATAATTTTCAGAAATTATTTTAACTAGCGCACCCATTCGTATCATTTTTATTTATTATTTAACCCGTTATAACTGCAATTATAGCCCATATTCTTCAATATATCGGTTAGTATATCACTTTCATATTCTTTATAAATTCTCGTCAAAATAACTATTATAGCCCCTATTGTTAAATTTAAATTTTAAATTATATTATTGCATTAACTTATTTTTTGCGCTAAATATCAATTTTTTTAATAATAATAAATTTTAGGTATTGTTAGGCCTAAGCAGTGAAAATCATATATAAAAGAATTTTATTTATATTGTTGCAGACAGAGAGAGATACGGAAAAGTTTTTATTGTATTATAAACTAGTGCACCCAATCGTAGTAATTTTGTTATTTATTCTTTAACCCGTCATAATTGTGATTATAGCCAGTATTCATCTTTATACCAGTTAATATTAGTGCACCCATTAGTATTATTTAAGTTATTTATTCATTAACCCGTCAAAACTGTAAGTTTAGCCCTTTATTCATCTTTACACCCGTTATATCATTACATTATTGCATTTTATTATTAAACTGAAGGTATTGTTAGGCGAAAGCAGTAAACCAATGTTTAAGCGAATGAATTCTAGCGTGTGTTCTATATTTATATTGTTGGGGACAGAGAGAGACACAGAGATAGAAACTAAAAAGTATTTTTTATAGTATTAACTAGTGCACCAATTCGTATAACTTTTGTCATTATTTATTCATTAACACGTTATAAGTGTTTATATTTACACCCCGTATAACAATTTATATTGTTTAATATTAGCGTTAATATTAATTCTTGCGCTAAACAACAATATTAATATGAACGAACATATTGTTAGAACGACGGCTAAATGATAGAACGACCGCAATTTACATTGTTTGCGGACAGAGAGAGAGAGAGAGAGAGAGAGAGAAACTAAAAAGTATTTTTTATATTACTAGTGCACCCACTGGTAACATTTTAGTTACTTATTCATTAACCCGTTTAAACTATAATTATAGCCCGTATTCTTCATTAATCCCGTTAGTATTGGTGCACCCATTCGTATAATATTTGTTATTTATTCATTATCCCGTCAAAACTGTATTTATAGCCCGTTTCCATCTTTACACCCGTTAATAATATTACATTATTAGAACGACGCATAAGTAATAGAACGATCGCTCTATATTGTTAGAACGACGCATAACTAATAGAACGACCGCAATATATTGTTAGAACGACCGTCGTTTTGAGAATTACTGTCGTTCTGTACAGAACGACCGCACTTTACATTGTTGCGGATATACAGAGAGAGAAACGGAAAAGTATTTATTATATTACTAGTGCACCCATTGGTATATTTGTTTAACCCGTTATAACTGTAATTATAGCCCGTATTCTAGTGCAACCAATAGTATTATTTAATTTATTTATTCATTAACCCGTCAAAACTATAAGTATAACCCGTATTCATCTTTATAGCCGTTAAAATTATTACATTATTGTATATAACTCGTATTTCTTGCGCTAAACAACAATATGAGCGTGCATTATATATTGTTAGAACGACGCATAAGTGACAGAACGATCGCAATTTACATTGTTTGCGGACATACAGAGAGAGAGAGAAACGAAAAAGTATTTATTATATTATATAATTCATTCATTAGAGATTACTATATAAAAATAACTTCTTGTTTTTTAAATATTAAGTGTTTTAGCGTTAAATCCGGTGCCAAGAATGGCAGTGCATTGGAAAATACATGTAATTCGTTGGTTCTAATAAATTTTTTGATAAAACAATTTTCTAATTTTAACGAGGTTTTACACTTGACTAGTAAATCATTAAAAATCTTAAACCAGAACCCGCGAACCCGACTCCAACCCGACAAGTCTCAACCCGACCCGAACCCGACAGGCTTCAACCCGACCCGAACCGACCCGACCCGATGATCAAAATATTTTTAAAATTCTACTTATTTTGCAAAAATGTTCTAAAAAATGTAAAAGATAGTAAAACCTACTTAAAATAGAAATAATATTTAATAATTAAGTATTATTTAAGTTATATAAAAATATTATATTTCAAAATTTTTTCAAAATTTTAAAAGTTTTATGCTATAAATCGATGTTTTATTGGTTTGTCGGGTTTTCTTCAAAATTTTTCAAACCCCGACCCGACCCGACCCGACCCGATCAGAATTGAGCCCGAACCCGACCCGACCCGACAAACTTGTCGGGTACCCGACTCGAACCCGACATTTCGGGTACCCGTTTACTAGTCTAATTAGAATCAAAAAATGAAATAATATAAAGTATTGTGCACTATTAAACTTTACTTTGGATATATTTAGAATATATTTGAGTAAATATTTTACAGTGTTTAGCATTGAAAGTTAATTTAAATTATTCTTATTTAACAAAATATGTAACCATTATATAAAATAAATCCTATTACTATAATTAATAAACATACTAAGCTCGAGAAGCTTATCAGATAAATCGCGAGAGCTTGAGCTTTAAAAGCTTAATCAAGATCAGTTTACAGTATGTTCGAGATTTTAAATTCAATCAAATCTGTCATTTGAGCTAATATTCATACACTGTAAATTAAATTTTTTTCAGAGAATTCAAAGAATTTATCATATGAATTTGAATGTGTTTGAATAATAATTTTCGTAATCGTTGTTGATTTGCTGCTATGGAAACATTTTTGAATGAGCGATCTTACTTTATAAGCAATACATTATACAATTAAAACAGGCTTTAATGTAGTGATTGAAAATTTAGTTCCATTACGGAACGGTAGTGGAATTGAGATCTGTCCCGGTAATGGTACGGTAATGGAGTGAAAAATTTGAGTTTGCCGGTAGTGGAACGGTAACGACTATTTTGCTAACGGTAATGGAACGGTTGTGGTTTTTTTTGTTAAATTTTTAGAAATATAAAATCAAAAAAAACTTTCAATAATTCAGATTTCAAACATAAAAATGATTAGGAATTAAAATATCTCTTTAAAAACAATAAGTATTAATAAATTTTGTAAAATAAACGATTATAAAGTTTTACAGTTATACTTAAAACCATTTATGATTAAAATGAGTTCAGAAAAGGTTAAAAATTGTTAGTTACGGAACGGTAATGAGTGGAACGGTAGTGGAATTGAAAATACTCACTGTTATGGAACGGTTATGGAGTTTATAATTACGATTTTGCCGGTAATTATAAATTTGTCAATATTTAATTTATTACTCATTTTTCAAATCTAAAAACAGAAAAGTTGTTTTAGTAAGATTACATAAATATTTTCTATCAAATGTGAAATATTGCATAAACACACCAAAATCTATATCCGGAGTAAAAATATTTGATTGCAATAATTATGACGATGTATTAAGATTTATGAGAACCCCGAAAGAAAATCAAGCGATAAACGAATGCTAAGATCCATATTATCAATTAATGTTTTTGCGCGAAAATGTAAAATTGAATGGCAACAAACCAAGGGAGAATTTGGTTCCGGACTTAAGAAAATTAAGCAATTTAGACAGCACATTGAGAAGACTATTTAGAGAGAGGTTTAAACCAGACGATGACATTCTAAAAAAATTACCGGCACTGGTTTTTAGGGATGTATTAACAATAGTTTTACGTTGGATCGACATCGCCTAAAGAGAGCCGCAGTTATTACGCCAAAGCATTTCTGCTTACGCAGCACTGTACAGAACAGTGTGTGAAAACCCTGACTTTAAAAGTGACGGTTTTAAATACAATCAGCACTTAAATATTGTGCGCGAAATTGACAATTTAAAGAACCCAGATATAAGTTTCCCTAATTTATAAGAATACAAGAACACGTAAGAAAACAACAAATAATTATCGAGAAAAAGGCATCAAAACCATCGAATTCGAAATACGGTAAAGATAATAACAGCAATAAAAGAAAGAACGAAAACACGTCGGCACCGACAGACCCGAAGCGTAAATTGAGCGAATTGCAAATAGCGAAATCAGCAATTAGTGAAATAGGCAAATGACACGAAAAAAATAAAAATTACGTTTTGAACGCAGTCTTTGTGGGAACAAAACACGATTATGATAAAGTAACGTTTTATTGCCACAAAGAAGATAACGTACTCAGAGTAATCGACATGGCATTAAGAATGTTCCAAATGGGGGACAAAATGGAAATATTTGGAAGAGATGGCGAATTCAGTGAATTGAATGACAACCAAAAGAAGATAACAGGCGATGAATTAGCGACAAGTAAATTCGATTTCCTAATCGCGGAAAATAAGCGCACCGATGACGCGGACGCCATCGCCAAAGCGGGGGAAATGAATCGCCAGCAGTCGGACACAACCGACTATCGCGACAACGATTAAAAAGAACACAAATGACATGTTTTCTCCATTTATTACTTATTTTTATTATTATGTTTTCGCTCTTTTTATTATTTTAAAGTATCAAA
>JAQGAW010001352.1:0-19714 GCA_034698025.1 Phthiracarus crinitus | reverse complement strand
TTTTGAGTGGAGTTGGACTGGAGTTGGAGTCAGTTTTATAATTTTTGTTGGAGTTGTTGTGGAGTTGGTGTGATTTCATAATGGAGTTGGTTGGAGTTGGAGCAAATATTTCTGTCAATTTCAATCTCTACTGCTTAGTGACTGCTAACACTTTCCAAAACTCAGTCAGAAGCTGAGCTTAAAAATGAACGCCAAGAGGTTCATCAGTAAATGAAATTTTATGTTCATTGTATAGACAAGAGAAACCCGCGGTAACCCGCAGTGATTGCTGCCCACATTAAATACATAAAGCACTGTATTATACTCTATAAGAGAGTTTCATTATGTGTTGTCAACTGTAACAGTTATGTAAAAAACAATACACTGGTATATGTAATTAAAACTTATTGTTTGCACGATAAGATATAGCGTATCTGTACTTAAGTCACGTGATTTTGTCAGAGCGTTAACTAAATGACATTAACTACATGTTAAACAAACATGACAGACAGACTTTAGTAAGATTTAAATACTTATGTCAAGGTCCGAGTCTTTCAGGTATTTACCAAAGACTCGGACTCGGACCTGGACTCCCATTCTTGATTAAGGACTCGGAGTTCTAAAGATTTGTGGTACTTGGACTGGGACTCGGACATCCAGGCAAAGACCCGGGCCTGGGACATGCCTATATTTTCATTTTTTACATCAATTGAAAACATGTAAAAAATGTTAAATGAAAGGAAGTTTTTAATAACACAAGACAATTAAAAAAACCTAAAAATTGCATTGTAAATTTTTATAAAAATGAAGTTTAAACTCATTTTAAATCGAAAATGTATATATTAAATAGAAAAACGAGGTACAGGTCCGGGTCCGGGTCTTTTAGCATGAGACTCGGACCTGGACTCGGACTCATAATACTTAAACTTGGACTCGGACTTCTTTAAATAATAAACAACTAGACTTGGAGCTGGACCTCAAAAGACTCAAGTCCAGAGTGCAGGTCCGTGTCTCGGGTTAACTTTTGGACATCTATAGTTCATTGCGTTATTGACTGCCATAATTACACTAATAAAACATTTTAAAAATATGTTTATGATTAGTGCGAGAGATAGCGCTACAGTAATACTAATAGATTAGTGCTTTTAGTCTACTATTGTATTCGCTGATGCGACACAGCATGACGTCACTCAGTATACTATCCATTCGTTAGCGAATCGAAACATGAAAGATAAAAGCAGTTTATTCATCATAAGTGTGATCAACACATCAATACTATTAGATGATTGTTGATGGAAATGCGGTTAAGATGGAGTGCCAGACGAACTGCGAGAGAATGGTATGATTTGTGTTATAGTTTATGGCATCGTATCAGTGATGAGTTGAGTGTTATGGTTATGGTTTTGCTCCAACAACGACAACAACCACAACATCGACAACAATCGAACATTCAATTCCGTCATTACTGCGTTGTGGCCGCGTTTGCAGCCATTCTCTACATCAACACTTTGAACGCTGATTTCGCTTACGATGACAGGTAACCAAATCATATCATATTAAATATATCATACATTGTATTGTATTGTAGTTATGCGTCAAGTTTTGGCCAAAAAACAAAACAAAATATCGATTAGTTTTAATATGAATGTCATAATTTTGTATTTTTTGATCGAGTTTTTTGCTATCAATACTAGAGTGAGACAGATGTGAAATAATAGCATCAACTACTGTATAATTTGTGATGCGATGCGAAATTCATTGCATGCTCTATAGTATGTATGTATGTATGCATAGATGTATGTTATGCCTGTAATGCCTGTAATGCCTGCACGGAATCTGTTCCCTAAAGCCATTTACAATTTAGAGAACCAGAAATAAAAACACTATAATTTCCAGACACTGTAATTTTATAGTTTTCGTTTTCGTGTTTTTTACTCTAATGTTATACATACACATACACATACACATAATACCTTTTTTGCAGTCTCTGTTTCTTTATAACACTCAATATCAAAAATATTAATGAATACGAAAAAACGAAAAATATTTTTATTATAGTTAGTTTCAAATTGCATACTTAAAGAATTGCGAGAAAAACTAAAAATTTTCAACTGTTATTGCTGTCCCGCATTAACTATTTTCATTCCCTCGGGTGTGTGTGTCCCGAAAATAAAACTTTCGTCTCGTTATTTCTCCCCTCAAGAAAAAACTTAATTTAAAATTTTTTATTGAGCAAATGACTCGTATATACGCGCCGTTAAAATTAGAATTTGACTAAAGCTTTCAAACTAATTGTTGCTCTAAAACATTAAAACGTTTTTATGAATTAAAATTTAACAATTTTATACCATTATAAATATTTTAATGAATTTCGCGGAACGATTACTTCCAAAGTAATAGATCTAATGTTTTATCGCAATGTACTTTAGAAACTTTAATTATATTATATGTGAATTAAATTTTTTTCAGAATTTTTTAATTTTGTATAATTTTAAATAATTGTTAAGAATGTCCATAACGAGGTAATATTTTCGAGTGTCTTAAGCAGAATTTTTTTAATCCGCTTTTATATGATGAGAAAAAATAAAAATACAGTATATGTCTCAAAAAATAATTTTCTGTGAAGCATGAAAAGAATGGAAATAATTGTTATGAATTTTTAAAATTTATTTACTTTTGAATAGGGTTTGAATAAGTGTTACTTTCAAAAATTAATTCACACATGTAAATTTAATAAAATTTGTGTAAAAACTTATTTTTAGCTTATTTGTATTACCAATAATTATTAAAAATAGATTCAGAATAATATATCGTATCAATTAAATTACAGTAATCATTAAGATAGTCATACTTTATTATGTTAAATATTTTTATATTAGCCGTGCCATCAAAACAAATCAAGATATATTATGTTCGAGTTCGTGGTATTCATTGTTTTTAAATGATTTCTGGGGAACACCATTGAGATCAACGAATACTCACGGCTCGTATCGTCCGCTAACAGTTTTAACATTTAAATTAAATAACATGATTCATGGCCTCAATCCATACGGATTTCACGCGTTTAACGTAATAATGCACGTAATGGTTACGATTTTATTCATGAAATTTGCCGCTCAATTATTCAATGAGCAAAAGCGTATTACTTTAATCACAGGATTATTGTTTGCTTGTCATCCGATTCACGTTGAATCAGTTGCATCGATCGTCGGTCGCGCCGATTCTTGTGCCGCACTTTTCTTTCTTTTGTCACTAATGTCTTATATGAAATATTGTAAATACAGTGATCATAATAATAATAACAATAACAATAACGATAATAATTATAGTTTCAACGCATTCAATATAAGTCACACATATTTGTATTTATCTCTTGTGTTGAGTGCGTTATCGATGCTCACCAAAGAGCATGGCATCACTTGTTTAGCAATCTGTGCCGTTTATCATCTATTCATTCATTACAAATTATTTCCATTTACACCTGAATCCATTTACACTATAATAACAGAGGTATGTTAATGTTTTACAATATATTCTAATTTTTTTGGATATTTTTGTTAAATTGAGCTCAATTCAGATTGAGATAAGCGATTGTGAGCTAAATTTTACAATACTGTAATACTATTGTGATAATACTATGTAGTTGTTTGCAATTTAGGATTATTTTTTATGAGCGTAAAAGTGAAGGCAAAAGCTAACTAAAAGCTATTTAATAATATCCTTAGAATAATTTCGCGGCAACTCTTAACTATAATTTTTATATTATGACAACAGTTTCGAATGACTTATTGTCAATCATTAGTATCGTTAGCATAACTTTTTAAATTGAAACTTAAAAAACAAAGTTCAAAGAAACATTAAAAGAACATCATATTTAATAATGATTGATATGTAGTTTAATATGAAGTTTAATATTTAATATTTAATTGTTAAATTAAAGAGACGATACAAATATCTTCGTTTGGGACTTTTCCATTTAATGGTTAGTGCGATCGCATTAATTATTTTTCGAGTGGGAGTAATGGGATCAACGCCTGCATTCGCTCCTTCAGATAATCCTTCGAGCGATAATCCTTCTGTGATAATAAGGTTTCTCACATTTTTATACTTACCTGTATTTAACTTTTGGCTACTCGTGTACCCGCGTTGGCTAAGTTTTGACTGGTCTATGGAAGCAATACCTTTAATTCAAACTCTAAGTGATTCACGTAATATAGCATCAGTTTTGTTTTACGCAACTCTTTTTCAATGCATCAAATTTGTTGCCGAATATTACTCAAAATATAATGAAGAGTTGATATCGAGCTGGTGTTACTGTGGCCCATGTTCTCATCAACACAATCATCATCAGTCATTAAATGTGTCTCATTTACGACACATCAAACGTGCTTTTAATTTAAAATCAACTCATGTGAACAATAACACGCTATGCAGTAGTATTTTAGATGAAGATTTGTGTGGTATAAATGGTAATAATAATAATAATAATAATAATATGAGTGAGAGTCAAACTATGTTCAATTCAAATGTCGACCACAACTATAATCATTCATATTCGACGACATCAACATTTACGACAACAGATTGCGTAACAATGTCGCTATCATTGATGATAATTCCATTCATACCGGCAACCAATTTGTTCTTTTATGTTGGTTTTGTGATCGCAGAACGCATACTATATATTCCCAGTTTGGGTTATTGTCTATTTATTGCTATCGGTGTCGAATCATTTATGAAACGTAAATCTACGCGATTTATGGCATGCATTGCTTTCTCTATTTTATTGTTTTCGTTTTCGTTGCGAACATTCGTACGAAATATTGATTGGCTTTCGGAGGAAAATTTATATCGTTCTGGCATTGATATTAATCCCCCTAAAGGTATCACATTAAATCATTATTTATTTATTCTATTATGACATCTAATTGAAAATATCTTGAAAATAAATTAAATTTATTTTTTGTTGATATTTAGCTTATGGCAATTTGGCAAACATATTAAGCGCTAATGGAAACAAAAAAGAGGCTGAATTAGCCTATAAAAAGGCTCTGTCTTATAGATTTAATATGGCTGATGTTCATTATAACCTGTAAGTTAATCGCATTCACGAATAATGTTAACATATTTATATTCTAATTTATTTATTTAATGTAATCAATGCATATTTAATTGAGAATTAATTCTTGAATAGTGATGAGTAGTAAAGCTTACGAATCGTTGCCTAAACTCTATCCTCAGGCTTACGAGTTAGTGTAGAGTTAGAGTAGCGCTAATGTTTAAATGCATTCAAACATCAATACGAAATTGAAACTTTTAATTGTATTTTACATTAAGTAATACGAAGTTATTTATTAAACCCAATCTGTCTGCCCGTCACATAAAACTGGATTTTTGCGATAGCTTTTATTAAAAATAGATCGATTAATATTTGGAGTTTTCATCAAAATTTTATTAGTGTTTTTAAAAATTAGTTAATATGAATGTAATTGAATTAAATACTCTGTATTCAGAACTTAATATGCCGTTCTTGTCGTATGTTAGGTTTTAAGTTCTCATACCCTTATTACGATGTAATTAAATAAAATTTGTTGATTTAGAGTAAAACAAATCCGTTAATGAGTAGATTTGCTGATTCGAACTTAACGATTTTTAAATTATAAAACAATTTTATGAATGATATTTTTATGGGAATAATATTAAATAATGTGTGCGAGCAATCATAGAGAACAACTTTAAATTTTAAATGTAGACTCATAAACATATTCTATGTTCTGATCTTGTTTTTAATTTAATACCCTTATAAACATAGTGATGTCCGTTGTTGTTCACTCGCCAAATATGACTACTTAAAATAAAAAATGAGTTTTGGTCAAATGTAACAGATAACCATATTTGACAAATTTCACGTAATTTTTAAATTTTTTTCTGTCCAATATGACCGCCGAGTATATAATTTTTATCTGGCAGACAAAGAACATCATTAAATGTACAATAGTGTGCTTACTTTTTAAAATGTTATTCACCTTTAAATTGTGACTTTATTTTCCTATAGCTAATAAAAATTAATTTCAATTAATATATTCAATTAAACATAGAATATACTCTTTCATGAGATAAACATTTTACATCAGTTAATTTTGTTAAATTTATTTTTCGAAAATTTACTAAAAAAATTATTAAGATTACTAACAAATAATATATACTAAATATTAATTTTCGGTAAATACCATAAAACACATTCTAAAATGATTAAACAATGTATTTACCAAAACAGTGGTATATTACTTCAAGAACAAGAAAGATACGAAGAAGCGCTAGAAAGTTACAAATTATCGATTCAATTTCGGCCGCGATTAGCGATGGCTCATCTTAATAAGGGATTAGTTTTAGTTCAGTTGGGAAGAAAGCGTGAAGCTATCGAAGTATACAAGCATTGCAGCAAACTTGATGGCACTGGACTTAAAGATCCAAAAACGCATGAGACAACCAAAATTTCTGCATTGTTTAATTTGGGTCGTATTTATGCTGACGACGGACAATACGAACATGCAATCGATATATATAAGGATGCGATACAAAAAATGCCTCATTACTATCAGGCACAGTCGTTATATAATATGATAGGAGAGGCATATTTTAAGTTATCACTATTTCAAGACTCAGAGTATTGGTTTAAGCAGTCATTATTGGCCAAATGGGATCACATTCCCGCACATTTAACTTACGCTAAATTATTAGCAAAGTTGAATAGATTACATGAGGCTGAACAGTGGTTTATAAAAGCAAAAAATTTGGCGCCTAATGATTCCAGTGTTTTTCAACACTTTGGTTCGTTTACCATAACTTTGTTCTCACGTTTTTACTTTTTAATTTGTAAATTTATTCTATTTTTAGGACAATTCTTATCGGAACAAAATAGACACGAAGAAGCGGCTGATATTTACTTAAAAGCTGCAAAACTATCACCAAACGATTATGAGATAATATTTAATACGGCAAACACTCTGCGACAAGTAATGCTTTAATTAACGATGTTTAATAAATAGAGTCTCAATATGATAACATTTGTTACTTTTTTATTTCATAAGTCATAACTCTGTATTTTTGTATGCACTTGAATCACTTTATTATTGCTATTTTTGCTTTTTTTAATGATTAGCTAATTTGCTAGTTTATATCTATCCAATTTTCCATAAAATATTTATTTTACAAAATTTTAAAATTTTTTTCTAATTGATAATTATTCTCTGGTTTATAGGAAAAGACTTATAATAAAAATAAATGCTAATTTCAAAGCTATTTTAATCAATTTTTAAAACAATTTGTAGCGCTATTTTTATAAACTATAAATGCTATTATTTTGAGGCTCTATTAATAAACTTAACTAAAATCGAATATAAATTATAGGTTAAACGGAATCAAGAGGCAGAAAACTATTATAGAGAGGCTACAAGACTGAGACCCAACGACGCCACGAGTCACATGAATTTGGGAGCAATGCTTCACGTTAACGCTAAACTATTAGAGGCTGAATCAAGTTATCTGCAAGCGTTACGTCTTAAACCCGACGATTTTATCACTCAAAACAATTTGGCAAAATTACGTCATCTTCTCCACCAAAAACGATCTTAAAGTTTATCACCAAAAAGAACATATAATTTATTTGTCACATCCATTTTTGATTTACCGGTAATATAACAGTGATTGGAAATCTGAGCGTTTAATATTAAAATTCAAACAAATCACGATTAATATTACACATTACCATACATGCAAAACGTACGATCATTATAAACATTCCAATATAATGGTATTGATTGTGATCAGTTTGAAATATAAGCGCCTATTCGGTCATCACATGCTTTTCTAGTTTATATACTTTACTAACAAAATGATGATAATTCTAGTCATATGATAGTTTGGACACTATATTACAAATTTACATTTCATTTTGATTCCATATAATTCTGTGATATATATATTTCAGTTTGATTTACATTTTATCCTTTATTAACTTATTTTACTCGAAAGCAATTAGAAATAAAAATAGGCATTAAATATTGAATTATAAATAAGTCTAATTATAATTTCCTCACTATTCTGTGATTGATAATTGCAATGATAACCCATTTTAAAATACAATAATTATGGTACGTATTAATTAATTTGAAATGCAGTAAAATTTGTATGACTGATTCGATCATTTATTTAAATATTTAAAAAATCTATATAATACACATTACTTTACATTTCTAATAAGTACACGATTGGTAAAAATACTCCAAATTACTACGATTTAAATTATTATATAATGACAATAATATTAATAATATAATAATGTTTACCAAGAAAACTTGTCAAAAAATATTTTATAAATTTGAATAATATACTAAAAATAATATAATATTGAGTAAACGAAGTTAAAAACCAAATCGTTTCTTTAAACTTTTATATTTTGTTATATTCAATTTGACGCCATTAACGATATCTTCGGCAGTTTTTGTTTGTCCATAATAGTCGACAAACTCTCCCTCGGGATTGACTAAATACATGATTATAGTGTGATCAACAATGTAATCATTTTGCTTATCTCTCGGACCCGCAGAGTAGTAGACGCGATACGCTCGCGACGCGGCATCCAATGCCTCTTTACTACCGGTTAGACCTATCAGTTTTGGTGAGAATTCTTTGATATAACCGGCAACCGCTTCCACTGAATCCCTTTCCGCGTCCACTGTTATGAACAACGGTTGAACGTCTGCTACCTTCTCGTTCTCGAGTATATCAACAGCTTTAACCATTTTTTCGATCTCATCCGGACATATATCGGGACAATGAGTAAAACCGAAATAAATCAAAACCCATTTTCCGAGAAACTGATCGGAAGAGCATTTGTTGCCGTTTTGGTCAATCAGTTCGAACTTTCCTCCGAGCGATGCCTTTCCAATCGAACGCCTCCTCTCTTCTTCCAATTCCAACATCTTTTCTCTTTTGAAGTATAGAAATAATAATACACCGACACTGACCAGCGCTCCCGTGATTATGACTGAACGCCATGAGAAGAATTCGGTTTTTTCCACTGAAGCTCTCCTTTGAGTGCTCTCATCTCTAATTATTACTTTTAATATTAATTTTCGATCTATTTTTTGCTATATTAATAAAAAACCAAAAAATATGCTAAAATGATGACTGAAAACGATAATCAATTATGCGTACTATAACTTAATATATTGTAGTTTTCGCATTAAGACCACCAACAATACAGTAACAATTAGAATAACAATATGAATTAGAATTTGTTCGCTACAATGCAAACTAATTAATCAATACATAATTATAAATGAATGGACGTTATATGCATATAATTATTACTGTATTATTTTACAGTCTCGTGAATGGTCTAAAAGCAAAAGGTCTTAATGCGAAAACTACGATAACTTAATATAACTTTAATATAACTCACATATTTTGGTGTTAACACCGAATAAAATCGATTTCGACTTAAATGCGAATATGATTTCAAACAATTATTAATGCAATAAATAGTATTAATTCTATTAATTCTATTCATAATTAATGTTTTATTTAATGTTGAAATCAATGCCATCTCTAATAATAATATAATTATTTATTAAATCTATTCACAATACAATACAACACGTGAATCAAATGTTATGAATTCATTCACTTATGCTTAAATCTGCTGTCAATAAGTCTATAGAACTAGTGGTGCATTCTATCGCAGAACAAACTAAAGTTCACAGTTTAAATAATTTAAATTAAATTAAAAACAATTGGATTAATTAACATTATATGTGTCAAATGAATTAATAGAGGAACCAATTGGTAAAACTCTTAATCAAATCAGATTAGTGGATCAAGAATGACAAATTGGTAGCAGAAGAAGATAAATAGATTTTATGTTTGATATATAAGATTAAAACAAGCGCGCGTTCACTATGATAGGCTACAATTTTTATATTGATTGCGCTCAGCTATAATGCCAAAAATATTTTCTATTCTATGTGTTACAAAACTACAATGTCTTAACTTATTGTCTGAAATTTTTATTTTAAAGCCATTTTTATAAGATTTTTGGACATAATTAAGCAAATTTTCAACATATTAAGCAGATATTGTAATCAGGGTTTTCCTAAAGGGGTCTGACCCCGTATACCCCACCTAAAAATTTGAAAAAGTAAACCCCCTCATAAAATTACAAAATGTTAACTACAAAAAGTATAAAAATACAAAACATAAAATATAAAATCAAAATTATAAAATTAAAAATAACGTAATGTAATGTTTTCAGTAATATTTTATCTTGAATGCTATAAAAAGCTTTAATAAAACTAGTGATATTTCGATACTTGGAATCGGAATCGGAATAGAATCGTAAAGAAGAAAATTCAGTAAAAAGTATTGGAATAGAATAGAATCGAAAAAAATAATTTTATTAAAGAATAGAATCGAAATAGAATTGAAATTAAAATTTTTTAGTATTGGAATCGGAATAAAAATTGAATTTTAATTATACTAATTTATTTACTTTTTGAAACACATAATACTTTTAATAATTATAATTCGATGCTTAGAATAGGAATAGAAATGGAATCGAATTCTAAAATATTTTTGAGAATAGTATCGGAATAGAATCGAATTAAATATTATTGTTGAGAATAGTATTGGAATAGAATCGAATTAAAAATTATTGTTGAGAATAGTATTGGAATAGAATCGAATTAAAAATTATTGTTGAGAATAGTATTGGAATAGAATCGATTTATTAAAAATTTATTAGAATAGAATAGGAATAGAATCGAAATCATAAATTTGGTATCTACCGAACACTAAATAAAACTAATAAAACTATAACAAAGTATATTTATGACTAAAAAAAGTTATTGTACATGAAAATGATATGTGCCATATCATAAGTTCACGCGGTAATTCTCGAGTTATGTTAATAGTTATGCTTTTGTTATGTTAGTCACGCGATTTTATATTAGTAATCGATTTGTGAAATGTTTGTTTTTAAACCCTTAAAGATGTTTAACCAATTAAATACGTTTTAATGTATAAATCGTTAGTCATGTTATTGCTCTCAGACTGATAAATCTTTCTAGTTTTGTAAAAGTTTTGATACACGAACTCATTTAATAAAATATTTTGATTATCGATAATAGTGTTTCAAATTATTTGATTTAATTACTAGCGATAAAAGCATAGTTAAATAGAATTTAATCGATCGCTAAAATACAATTAAGCGAATCGATCAAACATTTAATCGTAAGTAAATCGAGTGATCGTAAGCGTTAAGCACATCATTAGTTATTGGTTTCATTCGTCAGCAGCAAGAAATTTGTATGCACACACACACACCCCTCGTTCGGTCTAACTTAGCGTTAACCCTTGAACGGCGAACATCAAAAATTTATTAAAATATTTTCTTATTAAATGTTACATTCAATATTAAAACATTGTTTGACCAAAAAATAAAGTTATAAATAGATTTTTTATTTGGAGATAACTTGTTTTGTTAAATTATTTTTAGGTTAAAAATTTGAAACTTTAACGAACTTATTTTGCTCATAAGGTAATTCAACTTTAATTTGAATTATTCAGTGCAAATATTAATATAATTTAATATATATTAAAGCTGTTTTACGCATAAGATTTTTTTAAAATTCAACCTTTCAATATTTAGATTCAACAATTACAGAACCGAAATTAAATGATTTCACCCGAATGGTGAATAAATTCAATATTTATTTATAATAATATATATTTATTAGTTTAACTCATAAATTAAGTTTTATAATACGTTTTTGGTATAAAGTTGATTTTATATATTTATGCCTAATATATTTATAATTTATATAATTTTTATTTGTTAAAGTTATCACCTGAGTTCGATGAGACGTTTGTCACAAATAAAAGTAAGACTCGATTTCGATCGAACAAAAAATTGTTTTTGAGACAAAGAAAAATACGGTACAAAATTAAATTGAAAAACAATGAATTGAAACACTCGTGATGAGTGTGAGAGAGAGAAAGAGTGAGAGAGTGTGACTTTTTTTATAGGTAGAAAACAATGAGTGCTGCGATTGATGAGGAGTGTCCTCTTTGGGCACAAAGTATTTGAAATGTTTATTTTGAAATAATAAAAATTATGCTAATGGACGAATTTAATTTATTCAAATATATACAGTCAATTTTATAAATGGTAAACATGATTATAATTAATCTAATAGAAATTATATCTTAAATATTTTATAAGTTAATAAAAAGTTCAAAATTTCATAATGAGCTCAATTTGTTTTTTATAAGAAGTTAAGTTATTTATATAGACATTAATTTAAATGTACCGTATTTTTCCGACTATAACCCAAAACTTTGTTATAAAAAAAGTAATTCTAAATATGATTGGTCAAGATTACTCAAAATTCTATGTATTGCCCGCAGTCCATATATAGTCCGTATATTGCTTTTTCCCAAAATTTTAACTTATTTACTTGTTTAGCCCGCGGGCAAAACTAGATGCGGGCTATACATGAGATGTAGGTTATACACGGGATACGGGCTATATATGGGATGCGGGCTATAGTCGGGAAAATACGGTACTATGTTTTTGGCTTTTTAATTATTGTTTTGACATTTTTATTTAAATGCTTTTAAAACATATTTTGCTGTTGTAAAAAAAATATACTCGCAAATTAATAAAAATTATAAACCAATGAAATTTTATTACAAAAATTTATTATTTAATTAATCAATGTTTATATTTTTGGATAAATTATATGATATATCAAACATACAAAGATTTTTAACTAACTTTTAGCAGAAAAAATACAATGTTAGTATTATTTATTACCCCGAATTCCTTCACCTGAAAATTATGATAACGTCATCAATACATCAAAAAATAACTGGAGATTTCTGCACACAAAAGAATTGAAAAGATCTAACAATTATAATTCAATTAACTTTAATGTGAATGAAGAATTGTTGTATTATTCATTCATTAAAAAATTAAATTGTTCAATAAACTTGATTTTTTAAAAACTTCAAATGAAAACATAAAAATACCATATGATTTAAGTAAAAACATCCAACTAACAAGTTCTAAGTAAATATTTAAAAACTTTTATTATTAATACAAGTTTAATTTAACATTTATTAACATTTATGCTTTTTCTATTACTCACATGTGTGTTAATTAAGACTGTTAAGTCGCAGATTGTTTACATCTAATTTTGTACTCACGATTCATTAAATATTTTAATACACGATAATAGTTTCTTTCATTTTTATATACACGAAAAATGTGTTTAGTAATTTTAATTACAATTATAGAATTGATTTTGTTTTACCATTAATCGCGATACAAGCGATTGTCAAATTTGGTTATAGTTTTAGAGAAACACGAATTTAGCAATTTTTAGTCGACACACGATTCAGCTGTGTATTTGTCGAATCGCGATCACTTTTTACGCACACTCACCTCGTTCTGGTTAACTTCGCTTTTCCACCTAAACTGCATACATTACAACGTTCTAATTTAAACTTTATTCATACAAGTTTTTATCAATTTAGAGAAGCTATAGCTTCATTTAAAGGAATTCGAATTAATGTAATCTTATCGAAAATATCATCTAAAATTAAAAAAAAGAATTTATTGAACTAAAAACTTTTTTAAAAAATACGCGATTTAAATAATTAAAAATTACTTGGAGTTTCTAATGTATATTAATAAAGCATCAATCGATATAGTAAATATAATACACTTTATTAAAACAAACAATTAACTAGATATTTTATAAAGATCTACTAAACGTAAGTTAAATGATAGTTAAGTTGAAAAACAAACACACTTCGTTTTTTTGAGATGATTGGAGATGATAGATATGAAGCATTATCAAAATTGGCTTAATTAAAATAAACACGGATTTACCTGATGTATAAACTTAGATTGAATATAAATTCAATGAAAAAGAGTCGGCTAAATCAAGATATAGGTTTAGGTTGTGTGTATAATTGATATACAAATTAATTTTAATAGAACAACATAAACATGATATACAATATTAGTTGGAGGATTTCATGATAAACTAAAATATAACGGAAAATATAAAAGAAAACATAATCACTGAGCCATAAATCAAGAAGTAATTGCTTTCTTAAAAAGAGAAAATTTAAATTACGAATCTTTATTTCGCAATTTGAATCAGAATATCAAATAAATGATGTAGAAGTGAAGATAACTGATAACTGACTATGTTTAGATCTGTTTTTCAAGAAGAAAAAGCTGGAACATCGTTTAATGCAAATAATCCATTCGTTGGATTACAAGAACTTAACTGACTTAATATGAGTTATTTTCATAAATACTAAAGTTCTGCTCAAAGGATTGTATATTCTATAAGGGAAGAACTTATTAATGATTTTTTAAACTTATTAAAAACTAAAATCTATATATTTAACAATTTGCAAAAGAAATTTATGGAAAGCACAAATATTATTCAGAATACATAGGTTCAAATAGATAATTACATAACTATAATAATAATAGATCTATCTCTCAAAGATGTAAACAATTCAATATAATCTGAAAAATAAATATAGTATGGAAAAGCGAATAATCTTAATTTTGCGAAATAACTTATTGAAAATATTATTGATACAGAAATATGTGTGATTTGTTTGGTATCTCGTGAATTGATTTCTGAAACAATGTTTCAATATTTCAATTCAAAATATGTTCATACCTAATAGAAACTACCAAAAACATAATTTAAAGCAAAAGTGTAAACTGCATTCATATACAATTCAATATATTTCTGGTTGTGTTGAATTTTTACTGGTACTAAATATACCGAAAACCAATTCAATAGCTTATATTTTTCCTCAATAATAAGCTTCAAATTTAAACATCATTAAAAAAATACAACTCATTAAAACTATATTTTCAAACCAGAATTAAAATCACAGTTTTACTTTAAACTGGGATCGTTCTATAACTTATTACAGATTAAACAATTAGAAACAATAAACAATATATTACAATATTCAACAAATCCCCAAATATTTCTACAATAGTGGAGATACCATACCTTCTATGCCATAATATTTCATCAAATAAAAGCAAAAAATTAGAAATTACAACGATATCGCAGCAGAAATTAAAGATGAATGGAAACTAAAATAAACTCCAATAATAATTTAAATTGATTGGTAAGCTCTGAACATTTCTACCTCAACAACCTGTGTAACATTTCATAATCCCTGATTGGTTCACACATCCAGTTCTAGAACAAGAAGTTTCAATCTGTTCCTGTACTCTCTAACTGATTCGCATAGAGCTTTTGACGCTTCTGTTTGTTGTGTTCTATCGGAAAAGATTGCCGTTTTAAGCATCAGGTTTGGATCAATTTCTTACTCAAACTTGTGATTAACGCAATTATTTTATTGTTTAAACATTACGCACTATAAACTGTGCGATTATGAAGTTTTGTATAATTTTTTACAACCTGGTTTTCAAACTTTGTTACGAATTGTGAGTAATGATGGTTTAGAGGCTCCGAGCATACTGGAGCCTGAACCTCAGGCTCGGACGCGGGCTAAGGTTATGAATTTTGAATGATGCTCGGATTCGAATTTCTAAAATTTTGAAGCCAGAACTTGAGGTTTGAAGCTCAGGTTCTGCTTATAAGAACCGTGGAGCAAAGGCTATATACAAGCTCAGAGGCTTTGACCAATTATTTATTTTATTAAATATAAGTTTTCCAAAATTTATTAAAATTAAATATGTTACGATTTTGTTTTTATTAAAATTCATTACTTTATAATAACTTCATGAGTTATATTTCTTTTTATTCTTTTAAGACAACTTTAATTTTATTTGAATAACAAATTTTTTATATAAAAAAGTCTTTACGAGTTGCTTAAATCAACCAATGTTCGTCTTTAAAGTACTTTTTAATCATATGATACTCTTTTAATTATTTTGTCAACAAAATAATTTCGAAAAAAATTACAGAGACTCTGAGGCTTAGGCTGAAGTTCCTGGTAAGAAGGCTTAGGTTCAGGCTCAGACTCTAACTTTATTCCGGGCTCCAGGTTCAGGTTAATTATGGGAGGTTTAGGCTCAGATTACGAATCCCTAACTCTCTATTGCTAAATCACTGTTTAAGTATATCAGATTGTTCTTAAAATGTTATTTTCATATACCGTAATTTGAATAATAAAAAGGAATGTAAATTTGAACATTTTCCTATTCTCATAATGTTTTCTATATTCTATATTTCACATTAATTACACAATTATTAAAATTTGGTTATTAATATATTCTAAGTAATGATTTTGATATTCTTTAATATTTTTAATCTTTCTTAATCAACAATGGATATCAAATTTACTCCAAAAATACCCAATAGTATAAAATAAATTAATATAATGAATGAATTTTTTTTCAATGTGTTTAAGTGCCAGTTATTAGTTATTAATCTTATTGAAGTATCTTTACGACTACACTTCAAATAATAATTGTGTTTTAGACGTTTATTGAATATATGAAAGCTTATGCGTTAGTACTTTACAAAAAAGTTTATGACATATTAATAAAACTTTGCTGTCAAACCCACAGACTCGATAAAATCAACTAATAATAAAAATATTGAACTTATATAATATATTGAACAGCAAAGTCAACACATAAACAGTTAGTTATATTGATCAGAAAATATTAACATTCAGTTTTATAAGTTAAACATTTTGATTAAAATTTGATGCGTATTCCAACAAAATATCTGAAAATGATGAAACAAAATCTAAGAACAAATTTCTATATAGAAGTATACAGCATATAATTTAATAATTAAAAATTGAATAAAAACTTACGAGTTATACAGTTATCGATTATAATAAAATAATAATCATAAGAAAAATACCATATGTTAATTGATAATAACTTTAATTCAAGGGCTTTAAAATAGTATTATCGCTTTCATACATACATTGGTGATCTAATTAAACAATAATTGTTATTAAAAGTAAAACTTAAACTTTTATAATGGATGTAAAATTATTTCACAATTAAATAAAATGCATATTTTATTTGAACTGAAATTGATGTTTGTTGTACTGTTTTTGGATGTGATTAAAATCTGGACAAACAAAGAAGTGACAGTGCACTGCAATGATATGGTTTACGGGATAACTTCAAATCCCAATGATTATCAGTCAAAGAATATGGCGTATTCTTATTCCCAATCAGTTCCATCTTCGTTCTCAATACTCGTCAATTTCGGAATCGATGGACAGCAAAGAACTCTATACTCGCTTAATGGCAATGAACACGACGAGTGCGATGTCGGACAGATATGGGATCCTTTTGTTAAGCAATGTCGACAACTATACTGTAGCGCACACTTCAGTCTTGTGGGCTTCAGTTGCGTCGAAGCCAATAACGAAACGTCTGATATTAAGAACAGTTTTTTATTTCTCGACACTTCCAGCGATTACTTGAACGTAACACTAAAGTTTGCTCTGGAAAAGCCAGTGAAAGATCCAATAAGTTGGATCAGATCTCAGCCAAACTCTTTTAAAGACGAATTTACGAACAAATTTTCGCATTATTTCGCGAATCCGCTTCAAACCGATCGAATAGCGAATGTGGTGTATGTCAACGTTAACGCCGAAAATAAATTCGACGTCAATTTCGACTTATTTGAGGGAAATTTATCGGATCCAACAATTGTAATAAACAACGATATTTTGAGTGTAATGACCAATACTATCAATCAACACGGGTTGTCGTTTTCGTTTTACAACAACACAGTATACGCGTATGCCATTCACTCGACTCTTCCGGAGTTCAAGTCATTCTGCAATATGCATGACTGGGATATGCCAATATGGTATTGGAACTCAGAATTCACGATCATTAATGAAAAAGAAACCAGTTATTTATACGTGAACGAAACGGGCAGAAGATATATGCCTGGACAGTATATGTGCAACATTTTATACGTTCAAAGTACTGGTTCCGAGCAACAAATATCGCCAAACAAAGTTAATGTGTCTTCGAATGCTGTGGTTTGCGAAACCCAAACATTGATTAACGAAACGTGTCCTAAAATACTGCTACAAAAAAATGAATACGAATGGACTAGTGATGGAAATTTGTTAACAAAAAGTGGTCAAATTCACGATCATTTTGAATTAGTGTATGATAGTAATGGAAGCGTTAAAATATGTTTCAGACCTGACATACCGAATGAGAATTCCAATTATATCTACGACTTAATCGAAGACATACTTTCGACGGTATTAACTATAATATCGATAATAGCTTTAAGTTGCGTTTTAGTAACGTATTTACGCTTTCGCTCATTTCGATCAACAATACATGGTTTTATGACTATTAATCTGTCGCTTGGCTTACAAATAATGCAAATATTATTTCTAACAAACCAATATCTTCAGTTAATAATCAATTGTGGATTATTGGCAATACTTCTTCATTTTTTAGTACTTCAAACCATGTCATGGACCAGGTTTGTCATAATTTGATATAATACTACTTTCATTTGCTTTTTCTTACTCAAACCAATTTTCATAATGCTTTTAGAAATAATAACTTCATATTTTTAACATTTTTTAAGATTAGAAAATTTTAAAATCAGATCATTTCAATTTTAAATGCTTTTGCAAAACTTCCTATTGAACTATTAGTTTTCTAATTTAATAAAAAAAAGTCCTTTGAAAAAATTGCTTACGGTAATTGCTTATTTAAAAGTAATTTTTTCCTATTTAAACAGGATTTTTATCTCTATAATATAATTCTCAAAATTTGTTTGTCAGTTTGTTTGTTTGCCCCTTTATAGGCTCCTTTCATGGGTGACCAACCCCTCGACACCAATACCACTGAAATCAACTCTAATAAAGGGGATAAAATGGGGTGTCTTGATAGGTCGGGCCCTCCTATGGGGGTTGAGGTGGTATAAACTCAGATTTTAACGGCCGATACCTGTCATTGAACTCAGCTTAAATGGTTGGATGGGAGTTTGTAGTTTCTGGTGGGTTCACCTCAGTTTTTAATTTATAATTTGTTTTTATTTAATTGGATACAATTTACTCCCGCCGAAGACGGGCTAAAACTTTAGTTAAGATAAATGATCGTAATTTCCTACCGTATATATATTTAGAGAGTGGGCTCACTACGAACGGATATTGATTTACAGTTAGCTAACTGTTAATTGGTATACATTAAAGCACAGTTTAGACAAATAAACTATCCATTCAATTTACAATATTTACATTATATCAATTAATGTTAAATAATATTTAAATAAATTCAATAAACATTTCGGTTTAATATGTTGTAGAAAATTTTAATTCTTTTAAAATAATAAATATTGTAAATTAATGAAATAAGAATATATTTTTAAAAATTTTACAAGTGATTTTGTGAAAGACCAGTGGTTTAAAATAAGGAGAGTTATTATGTGTAAATTTATTTTTCAATTCACTGAATTACTTTCAATTCAATTCAGTCAACCCCACTGTTAATGCGCGAAATCGCTTCTTAAGTCTATATTATTGAATATAAATTATACTATATATTAGAGGTCGAAAAATTTATATTTTTGACTCCCACTCCCTCCCGCAAAATTTTATGCAATTCCCGCGGGACCCACTCCCGTAGAGGTAAAATTAGCGTTCCCGCCGC
>JAQGAW010001351.1:0-19715 GCA_034698025.1 Phthiracarus crinitus | reverse complement strand
TGAAAAATCTTTAATTTTGTAGAATATATTTTTAAAAATATACAATTATACATAGCCCGAATTTCCCCCGAAAAAGCCCTTTTTTATGCCCCGAATCCCTCCCGAATTTGGTAGATATTTTTCCCGAATTTGGTTGTCCTTATATATTATAAAAAGGAATTATTATGGTATAACATAATTTACCATAATTTAAACCTAAAACCATAATTAACCCTTACCTGATGCTCCGTTTGAGGTTTAGATTCCATAGGCTCTAAATTATTAATTGAAAATTGTCAGTGGAATTTTAAAATAGCATTATTAGTGGAATGAATATTTTGTTTTATTGTTAGTGAAATATTAAACATATTACATATTGTAAAATACAGTAAACAATAACCCTATAAATTTTCATATAATTTAAATAGATTTTCTGATTTAAAAAACTGATGAATTTCTTTTTTGTTTATTCTAGTGTTCGGTCGATACCAGATTTATTATTTCTATTCGATTCTATTCCGATTCTATTCTCATAATATTTTATTAAATAGATTCTATTCCGATACTATTCTCAAAAATAATTTTTATTTCGATTCTATTCCTATACCGATTCTAAGTATCAAAATATCACTAGTAAAATGTAATATGTTTTAAAAAATAAATAATTTAGTATAATAAAAATTTAATTTAAATTTCGATTCTAAAACTTGTTTGTTTAAATTCTATTCCGATTCTATTCTATTCCAATACGTTTAATTAAATTTCATTCTTTTCGATTCTATTCCCATTCCGATTCCAAGTATCGAAATATCACTAGTTTATTCACAATCCATGTTCTAATTTCATATAAATATCTGTGGTCTTCAAAAAATTTGTACCGTATTAATGTATACATATATCATTAAATAAATAAAATGTTTTATGCATCCATAAAGAGTGTAATAATGTTTTTGTTTTATTATGAAGTAATATCTAATTTAATTATATAGAGTTAAGAAGAAAAACGAATCAGTATAATATTATTATTGTGAGTTAATAGTTTGTAAACATTTTTTTTATAGAATTTCTTATTTTTAGTATATTACCTAGTGTTAAATCGATTTTGAAAACTAAAATAATAATCATATAAAACAAGATCGAAACGGTCATAATATCTGACTTTGCTTTTAAATTTTACATTGTAAACTTTGTTATATCGAGTGTAACATTCCAAAAATCTGGGTTCTATATGATATTACCGCCAAAAAATGGCAGATACCAAAAATTCCCTATTATATGTTTTTGATTTGCTAATGTCGTGACTTTGGGTACTATTTTAAGCTCAATATTACTCATTTTTGGTTTATTATAAGCCATTTTTAAGCTTTTTTTAGAAATCCCTTAATTAATATAAAGAAAATATCCCTTAATAAATATAAAGACAGGTCACGTGACAGGGTGTGACAGACAGACGTACGTACAATACCAATTCCATATATCTGCTTTTAAGCAAAGTCAGATTAAAAATATAAATAAATAAATACATTATAAAAATTATTTTAAAACAAAATCGAAATAAAATAATAAATTTTATTATCGAAGTAAAATAAAAAACTTTTCAATTTTTAATTCGATTTTATTAGAACAAAAGAATAAAATGTTGTTCACACTCATATTAAAATTCATTTTGATTCAAAATGAGTTTTGAATATTTCTGATTAATGGAACATTAATGAGATCTGTTTTTTAGTTCACTTTCTAAAAGTTAATTTTGGATGTTGTCTTTCCGTCTTTTTGTAGACACTCTTTAGGGATTCTAAAATTAACAAACAAATATCTAAAAATGTCTCAAAAATTACCAAAAGTTGCTAAAACAAGCATTAAAATTGGTCAAAAAATGGACAAAAATTGTTTTAAATTAAAATGTTAAAAAATTGCCTAAAACTAACAAAAAAAAACGACTAAAAATGGGTTAAAACTCAGATAAAAATAGTTAAATATCTACAAAAAATAAAAAAAATTCAGGCGAAAAAATAACATTATTTAAATATTTTGGGTTAAAATTCGTCGCACGCTTACAAATATTCGCATTCATTATACTTACTGTATTTGCGTTTAAGAGTATTCGCTTGACAACAATTTTGATGTTCACTCGACGAAATCTAAAACAACTGAATCTAAATTCATAAAACACTCACTGCAGTACTTTTTACAACAATGTTTCATAATAATGTAAAAATTTTTTGTTAAAACAATATAATTTACATATATTATTAATTACCTAAAAATAAATAATAGTTATACGTTCAACAATAGAATCAATAGTTAAAATGTCCAAAAATATTTATTTAATACACTAAAAGTTTTGATTATACTATTTCATTAACTAAATATATGATACAAACTGTGCTCATTATGAATTTTCATTCTCTATCATTGTTTATGTTTCCTTTAGTGAACCGTTACTGCAGTTATTTGATTCTGACTTTATTACGATTGTTGAGTGTTTTAGTCTAACTTTAGTGGACTTGAATATTATAGTCGGTAATATTTTCAATCACAACCCTTAATCGTCATCACTAATCTGAATGTTAATTTGAATTTACTATTTTCTCTCATTTATTAAATTTCTGTTTATTGATATGGGTTTCCTTTTTTGGATCTAAACTCATCCAACCCTATTGTGATACTCAATACAGTATTAAACTAATTTTTGAAAAATTAATTAAAATCTTATATAAAAACATATAGAGTTCGTTTGATTTATATCTTTCTTGTTTTTTGTTGGTTAATCAAGAATTATCTTTTTATCAGAAACTGAGCCTCCATTAGTTGTTCAATAAATTTTGATTCTGCTGTCAAAGGATGCTTGGATTGTAATTGAAGCTTCAATAGAAAAAGCAAACGTTGTGTCAAATAGGAAAGACTAGAATAACAATACAATGAAGTAAATCACTCGAAAAATAGCTTTTGATCCAAAAAAGAATTCTATCGAAAATGAAAGTGTATAAAGTCTAACATAGTAATACTTGGATTATTGCTAAGAATTTTAAAAGAACATCTTATTTTTTATTGTCAGTTCACTCCTTAAAATTGAGAACAAACAGATTGTAGTGTATTATACTTTTGTTGGTTATTTTTTATCTTTTATAAGAATTATATCCCTTAAGAGACAAACAGCCAACAGTATCGTATATTCCTTTTTTAATTAATTACCTTATTTTTTTCTTAAAGATTTTATTTGCAAAATGCTATTTTTATATTTTTTGTTATAGTAAATTAACTGTTTATTTAAAATATTTAATAATTAATTAAAAATTATTAAATTAAACTTTTGACACAACTAAAAGTTGATACTTTTGAAAATAAATTTAAAACAGATATCAAATTGAGTGCGCATTAAATATATTTTTAGCTCTCCTAATAAAATATTAATCTGATTGAATACGAAAAGATGGCAAAATTATCACCTCTAAAGAACTCATCCTAACTCATTGAGAAAGAGTGCCATTTCTTTGTGTAGGATTGAGTGAGTGGAGATAATAACAACAAAAAAAGTCAATTCCGTATAAACTAACTTACTTTCGACAGTGAGTTGGAAACGAACAAAGTATTGATGCGATTCTCAAACAGCTATACTCACGGCATGTGTGCAATAACAGAGTAAAGCGTTTTTTTGCTGATCAAAATGTTTCTCTTTTGAGTTTTTTCCAAACATTTGATGCATTGCTTAATATGACAAAATTGATTGCCTGTTCTATCGCATAGTAATAGTGATTGATTGAATATCAACGCTTATAGAAAGTAATAAATTTGTTATTCTATCGACAATTTTTTTATGCACAAATATTATTATTATAGGAAAGTAGTTGTCTTTCTGTACGAGAAAATTGTAGATGTATATCACTCTCAGTGTGATCGATATGCGATTAAATTACCAAAAGCTGACTTAAAGGATACTGTAATTCGTAAATAAACTATTTTTATCATAAAAGATAAGTAAGTTATCTGATAAAGTGTGTCTGACTTGAGAAGCGTTCGATTTTAAATTTATATATACTGTATGTTCGATCACTTCGGATATGATTACTTATGTGAACATTGAATGCCCAGTTTCTTATAGTATCATGAAATTGTAATCATATCATACACTACAGTATGGTATACTTTACTTCTGTATTGGTCTTATATTTTCGACCAATTACTGCAATATATTAATTGTATTTATTTAGTAGTCAGTTAGTGACTGAGTTAAGTGTATTTTGGTTACTGTTTCAAATCAAATGAAACACAAATAATTAATTTGGAACATCGGTCTCATAGGATACACATGAAATGTGGTCCATGTCATGTCAAAACGAGAACTATTTTAGTGATTCTGTTGCTATGCGACTGTTTTGCGTTAATGTGTGCGTGGTTTGCGTTCTCCACTACTCTTTTAAACAAATTGAAAACTATTTGTTTGTTAATATTTTAAATGACTAAAACTGAATATAAATAGAAAAAAGATTTTGATAACATTAACGCGAATTCGCTATTATTTTTATGGTGTTTTCTTTTGTTTTCATTTGTGCTGTTGAATACTAATAAAAACAATAAAATTTCTTTCACTCACTCGACAAACAAAAACATTTTCGCTTTAGTACTGCGTTCACAGAAACTTAAGAAACTTAATAAATATGTGTTTCATTTGGGAACAGGAGAAAGAGAGATGGAAAGAATTCTTTTCTCAAATTTCAGCAGTTTCTAAATCCACATGAGTTAGAAAAGTACCATAACAGCGCTATTTGTGATTATTATAGGGTTTTGGTTTAATGGGGAAAAGGAGAGCGCTTTTCTATTGTACAGAATACGGAATAATGCTTTCCACACATATACACATTGGAGAGTGAACTGTATTACATAGTATATTGTAATTTATGAAATGAGTTACGCTTTAAATATCCGGACGACTAAACATGTAATCAAAGAGATAGGAAATTCCTTCAGTATAAAAATGATGGATTAATAAAGCATCTCGAATGAGTGTATTGTGTCAAATGGATACGAAGCTTTGTGTTACAGCAAAAAAATTAACGCATTCAATAGTTGTTATTTTTCATCAATACTTAGTGTGTCCATAAATTGTTAACCATTATATAAATGGCACATTTCAGGATTAAGTAGAAAACTAAGATTTCCCAAAACTTTCTTTTTTTTCTGACGGAAAATAATTTCTAACAATTGGTCTCCTTTTACATGTTACAGAAAATATCTTATTAAACGCATATTAATATTTAAAAATAATGTATCATTTCAACATAAAAAATATAACCATAGCATTTAAATCATTTTAACATAGTTTTGTAGACTTTAAAAAACGATGATTTGTCCTCAAATTGAGAAGTGCTGACCTAACAGAAAATAGAAAGTACACATAACTAACTGTGTATAACACAATTGAATAACAGGTATATAATGCGTGTTAATTAAATTTTATTTTTCTTAAATTGGCATATCTTATATAACCATATCTGATATATGTGTCGAAATTACTTTAAAATAACTCGTAATTTTATACACTTAATATTAAGTTTCTTATCGGATAATAGTTTTATTCTGTTTATCCTTTATTAAATAACTTTTTTCCTGAAAAGTTAATATATTGAATTTTCGAATAACGTTTTGGTAATAATTTGCTGTGCCTTGCAAAACATGATAATTTTCAGAGCCATTGAATTTTAAAACTATATTTTAATTTTTAAAGAAAAATTTATAGTTGATTATGTAATCTTTATTTTGCTATCAACTAATATCAATTAAACTTTTATTTGATCAAAGGTATCCAAATGAGTACAATTCCGAATACAATGAAATAAAGAAGAGTAAACACAATTACTAAAGCATACACGTTTAACAGTTCGTGTAAATGAATTTTATTTGACTATGGTTTCTATTGAAAGCCAAACCTATTTCGTATTGTGTAACATATATATATAAATAGTTCCGCAGAGTAACCACAAAATAATGTCAAAATTGCACTGAATTTTTATGTTCAGAGTTTTATGTTTAGTTTATGCAGCGATATTTTTTTCCATTGAAACTATAAGCTGACATTTTAGTAAAACATTTTTCTTAAAAATTTATATTACAAATACAGAATAACACGACATAGTAGTACAGAATTTTCTAATCAACTTATAATATTAATACTTTAGTGGTTTTATTTGCACCTGTGTTCATAATAATTTATATAATATACACTATATTTAAATGATCACAATATAGCCTTTTAGCGTAAGTTAAATATCTTATACCTTAAATAGCATCAATTAATTATTTTTTTAGTTTTTTTAAGTTTATTACATGAACATTCTCAATAAATTTTACTAAACAAAAAAACTAAAACATACATCACTAAAAGATTTAAATTAATCTGTTTTTGAAGCTTAAAGCTTAAATAAAAAAATTTGTAACAATTATTCAGAGCCCCGATATTTTATATTTAAAGTTATACACAAATGTTCACATTAGCATTATAATCACAATTTTTACGTTAACACTTAAAAAACTTTATAAATAATCATATAATATATGAGTTGTATCTCGAATAAGCTGCTGAATCGAGAAACAATTTCAAGCACACATACAGTAAGAACACATGAGTAAAAACAAAATGATGAAAATAAATGGTGAGAGAAGTGTACAGATCTGTAAATGTTAGCACGAATTTAGAGATGAATTCCTTGGAATCCGTATTTGTTTCTTCTTTATCTCCCTATTCCTTAAACGTTATTCAATACATTAAAGATATAACTCTACAGTATATTATTTAATAAAGTATTATAGGAGAGGGAGAGAGAGAGACCATAAGAGTATTGGTTCACTTTTTTATAACTTGGTCTATACTGACCAAAATAATTGGTTACAATCCATTAATAGATGAAAATATTTTTTTGGAAGTAAACGATTTTTTTTGACATTTTTGTTATATGAAAGACATTAATGCTGAGATCACAACTAATCTTAATTAATTTACTATAATAACATTGTTATACGATTGGCTATCTGTATGTGTGTATGTGTATGCGTTACCATTTTTTATTATAAGCGCTTTTGTGGACGCGTGAGCATATCTTATTTGGATTATTGGGTACTTCTTACGATAATTTATTGATTATGATTATATGGACGAAAATAGGTTAATAAAAAAACGCATAAAATTTAAAGGTTACATTTGCAACGATACAGTAACACTATTTAATACTGTATAACGTAGTCTACATAAGCATATGATATTAATTATATAGTAGATATCTCTTCTAAAATTCAATTAACATCGATTATATTTATGATACATAACAGAGAAAAACAAAGTTATCAAAATACTTCCGTTTATACAACATTCGTAATCAAGGCTTCGCAAAAAATTCTCAAGAATACTGTTATGGTTAGTGTAGTCTTATGGTAATGTGTTTTGACTTTATTATCATAACAAAGAGTGTTGCTATTTTTAAAGGTTTAACAGCTCATAGTATTTTTCACTTAACGAAATAAATTTCTTATTCTATTAACACAACAGTGCAGATATATGTATAATAATTTAAAAAATATATTTAAAGTGAGAGTTTTCGGTCCAGTGATAATTATGATAAATAAAATCGCTTCAAGTTTTATTATTAAATTTAAGCTAAACGTACCATAACTTGTTTACTGTTTTACTGTGCATGTAAAGGGAAAATGAAAAATAACGTCATAAAACACATAAAATAATTATTTTAATTTCAAGTTCTTCTGTGCCGCTGTTTAATTGCGAGCACACAATGTGATTATGTCATACTCATACGAAAATTTTCAAAAGTACTATTAATATAATTTCTGAATATATTTAATTAGTTTGTATTTATTTCCCAAAATCTTTTGAATGGCTAATTATGTTGGAATAAAAGTTTTTGGTTGTAATATTTTTCGATTGCGTGCATTAAAACAGATTTCATTGTAAAGATTGTCGCATAGAATAGTCAGACCCAATTTACGTACAATATTATTATATACTAAAATATTAAAACCATTTATTACTCAATATTGTAATAATAGTCAATTGCATATATTACTAGTTAATATCTGTAAATATTAATACTCTATTATTAATATCTCTGTTTTTCTGTATTATGAAATTATATGCACAATTATTAGACACGTTTTAAACTTATTAATTTTTAATTAACATAAAAGTTTTTTAAAAATCTATTAAATATTTACTTGGCGTACTAAAACTTAATTAACTATACTGTACTCTTTTAATCCTTTACGTGAATTAATAAATTCTAATTAATCTTTCAAAAATATTTTTTTCTCATATAATATACATAACATTTATAATGCAATGAACAACCATTTCATTTTTAATACATAGTTTTGTGTCACATCAGAAACCTATTTTGAAAATTTGTCTTAAGGTATTAAAACCTGTTTACTCGTTAGTGCACGTAATTTGCAAACACCAACTCATTAATCATATTTTGTTTTATACTCTCTTAAACCATAAAACAATAGAAATTTGATAATTATTATATACTATATTATATACACAATATTTATTAATACTGATCGATCGATAAAAATAAGAGAATATTACTTTTACACAGTAGTATATGATTGAGTTTTAATTTGTTTTGTGCGCCACTGTATTACAAGTCGATGTTACAGAATTTTTCTCGAAATATACCGGTAATGTTTTTTAAAATGTATTTTTTATAATTAAGATATTGTATTACATTAATTGAACGTAAATAAACAAATATACAATTGTATATCTGTTTAATCATTAATAACTTATGAATATAGCAAAAACATGCCAGCGTTTAATTACCATTACTTTCTTCTTATATCTAGCGCTACAATATTTACATTGCATTTTTTGTATTGAACATTATTTAACTATTAATGACGTTAACTAATCCTAATAATAGAAGTTTAATAATAAATGATTGCTGCCATAAGCAATAAATATAAGTTCATAAATAAGTTAATAATCAACTAATCCGCGACAACCAAAATATTATCATTATTTTCATTATTTATAGCGATATTTTAGATTAAAATGTTATTTTTTTTATAAGAATAGCTTAATTTAATAATAAAATGTAATTTAGTTGATTAACCAGTTTATCATTTTCAAAGTTACGGTTTTTCTTTTAAAATTTATATTATAATTTTAAAATGTTTTATGCCATTATTTAAATTTAAATCCCAAATTTAATTAGAATTTCAAGTTTGTCTGTGTGTTTGACGTAATTTTACACATTCAATACGTTATGCATTATTAAATAGAGAGCACTTAAACACAGAGGAATACATAGAAATCTTCAATTTAAATGCATTTGAATTCACAAATGCGTTTTAATCTTTTGGTTCTATTATAAGATTAAGGCCTAGAAAACACAAACTCATTATAGTGATTCCAACGCGTTTCTTCCGAATCGATACCGGGTTTGGTTGGTTCGTTGCCGGGAACGCAAGACGTGCCCGAACCGCAAGCACCGACGCAATGGAATCCCGCGTCTTGTAAGTTATCGAATGCCTGTTCCAGACATAAATGCTTAAGAAAGAATCTGGCGGTATATCTATCGTCGTGTCCGTGATCTGGATCTCGAGACTCGTTAAGACTTTCTCCGAATACTTCGCGACAAACCACTACTTTTCCGGAAACAAGAATTCTCGTCAACTTTCGAAACTTGACGTCTGCGAGACCGTCGCGACCGAAAGCGAACGAACCCCTGTATCCCACTGTTATGTACGCGTTTGATCCGATTCCTGGAGATGAAGGCGGAGGAGTTGATGATGAGATTGGAATCAGTGACAATTTCTTATTTGTTGCCGATAATTGTGTCACTAAGTCTGAGATGCGAAAGTATTCCGCTTCTGATTTAAGTCGTTCGCGCTCTGAAAAGTTTTCCGGAAGAATGAGTTTTTTATTTCGAAGGAATTCAATGATGAAACGGAATAGATTGCCATCTCTGTCGATGAAGTATCGGCCCTACAGTATATCATACACAACAGAAACGAATATTTATATGCCAATCTCATCTCATATCCTAATTAAATGCAAATTTGGTTGAGAAGGAAAAAATAAGAAAGTTTAGTCCATAATATTCTGTGATGCAGACTATGATCATTAATACTACTTCTGTACTAAACTTGACGAAAGCAGAGGATAATTATGTCATACAGTAAGCTTAAGTGGAGTGTGTGTGTGTGTGTGTGTGTGTCACAGCGCAATATTAATGTTATATTTAACATAATTCTTAAGGTATAGTTAAACTATCAAAATCTATTTCTTAGGACTTAGTTTCGTAATTATCTGAACTAAACTGCGAGAGAGAATGCATCACAAGTAACTCTCATTACTAGCAAACTAAATCACTATTTCTGCGTTTGTCAGTCAGAGTGAATTAGTTTTATTAAGAGACATACGTATAAAGTATAAATAACTAACATTAATGATACTACTGTTAACAGTAATACAGTATAGCAATAACAAGTGGACTTTGCCGCACAAAAAACTCAACTAAAGTGCGCCAACTTTAACGTTAATTCGATATTATTTAGCGTATGATACTGTTTATGGTTAAAGCGAGAGTTAATTACATTGTTGACCAATTGGCAAATGTGAGCAAAAAAGTAATAGCATTGCAGCGATTCTTATATATTGTTAATGACCACCAAACTCGCTGCACAATTCTTATTATAACCAAATTTGAAATACTTTTGATTAGTCAATAAAAAAATAAAACAAAATTTTTTATTAAAACATAGCATACCTGAGAATCTTGTTGTACAGGTATTTTACCAGTGAATAAATCACTAATAAGTGAATTTTGGTCTGAGGTCAATGTGGTCAATGCGGTCGTATAGTTAACGCCTCCAACATTCAAGTCCACTATCGTTGGAAAGTTAGGCATTCTATTAATATTGATGTCAGATAAAACTGTTTTAAGCAATTAATTCAGCTTTTATGCACATTTCAATTATATTAATTGTATTCAGTTTCAGATGCAAAAAATACAAATTAGTATAAAACTGTAATCCTTGCGTTAACAGCGGATTATAATTTATTACATCTGTTGAATACGTTTTTTCAAACACGAGGAAGCATTGACAATGTTAGCGCATATAGAGATAGAAGAAATCTAAATTATCTAATTTTTATGTATGATATGGAAAGATGCCTTCAAGGCTTTAAATGTGCTGCTATTTTGGCAAAACAACATAACTTTTCACTTCACAATTCTTAAAGAAATGCGTTCTCTCATGATTCTTAGCTTAGACTACAATATGTAAAGCAAAACCTATAGATTTTTTTCAACTCTCTGTTGCCGTTATTTCACGTAATCACTGGATTGATAAGAGTGATGAGAACAGTACGAAAGTATCGCCACAGAAGTGTTTATCTCTATAGTCATGCTCACAATAATTTATCGATTTTTATAAACAAAAAATAATACCGATCGATGAAAATATCATTACTTGGATGTCGAAAACAACCATCTTTTGGATGATAAAGTAAACAATATAATCGAGAAAATGGGTCGTATATATCGTAAATTAGGATTTGCTATACTATAACAGTAGATTAACTTTATTATACCTCCAAATCATATTAAAGTTTAACCGAATAAATCGTTTTTTTTGGTATCAAAAATTGAAATGTTAGTCGAACTGTATTTTATTAAGAAATTAATGTAAAAATTTATGCATTTTAAACTTACCATAATTTTCAATTTACATCATATTACTAGTAAACGAAAAAAAGTAAATTACTATTATCTAATTCACTGTGATTTGAACTGTGGTTCAACACGTGTTATCGCGTGATTTTATATTCCAATATTAACGCCAAAACTGAACATTTGTTTGCTAACCATTGTATACTTGAACAATGCTTTGGAAAAATTGTCAAAACTCTGTTTAAATGAGGGAATTAGGGTTAAGAATTACAAATTACTAATTGTGAGTAAATTTCGAAAAATAATGCATATAAAACAATGAAAATATTATTTTTAATTATATTCAATTCCCAAATTTTGTTGAATTTCAGGAAATGTAGTAATGTTTAACTTAAATTAAGAGTTTATAATTAAAAATTAGATAAATGAGCTCTTTCTTATTCCATTATTTTTTGCATCATTAAACTTGGTTTTAAATAAAATAGAATTTTTCGCAAATTACGCATTTTGAGTACACATTTTGCGCAAATTGCCACTGATTTTGTAAATTAACGCAATTTGGACAACCCTTGTTTAGATACCAAGTTTAAGAATTTCGTTTATACATATAGTAATTCCCATTATCAAGGGATCCCCAAATTAAGGGATTCATAAAAGCAAAGAAAAGCGCAATAGTGTTTTACTGTATTTGTTTCGCGGAATATAATTGCTTTTATTTGTGTCGTATTTCTCTTATTAATTAAAACTATTAAATTAATTGTGAAAATTTCACACATGTCAACGAAAATTAAATAACATTAAAAAATATTACATATTTGACAAAAAAAATATTTTTTTTGTTTAAATGTTTAAAAATGTTTAAACACTACAGAATTCCTTAATTTGAGGAATTACTACATTTTGGGTTATAAGCTATAGAACTTAGAAATATGATTATACGACAAAAGTTTGACATTAAACAGAAGTTTGGCATCTGTTTGGTCACTCAGTTCCAGAATCAATGGAAAATTATCACCAAAACAAGTGATTCGCATTGTTTTCCATTGTGTTTGAACGCGATTTCGATGGTCTGTCGATAAACTGAACACATTAACAAATCATTTTAAAAAACAATATGGTTATGGGTTGCGATTCGACGAGTATGTCGTATCGCGTGAGTGAAGTGCCTCAACATAACACACTTGCCTTCATGTTGAGCTCAGCTTCAGTCCATAATTAGCAGAGACGATACTTTTTCGGATTATCTGACTTTTTATTTAAGATATTAATTTATCAGAAATTGACAAATATATTCTTAATATGAAAAAACAATTAAAATAAGTATATACAGTCGATAAATCCGACTTTTAGTCATTTTCCGATAAATCCGAATTTTTAAGCGGATTTTCCGATTTTTACTAAATTCATAAAATTATCGTTGAAATTCGAGGACTTTTTAAGACCCTAACATTTTTAACAAAAAATTATCAGAACATTTTAAGTAAAAAGTTATAAAATTTTTTATAAACATTTTTTTTAATTTAAAAAAATGGAAAGTAAGTAAAAAATAAAATATGTATTAAAAAATTGAAAATTTTTTCTAGAATTTATAAATTTTTTGCTCCGAATTTTTAATCGGAGTTTTAAGTTTTAAATTCGATAATCCGTCTGCTTTTCCTTAGTTTTTAGTGAGAAAAAGTATTGTCTCTGATAATTAGTGATTGCCATAAATATGCTTTGGTATCGATGTTCGCGATATTTCACCAACAAATTAACTACAATAGCATACAGTGCAGTGCAGTGAACGCATTGAGCGCATTATTCCGTATATTCATAAAACTAACATTTTCGTGATTACTATACTTCGAAACTTTGTTTGGTTAACGAAACTCTGTTACAAATGAGCATAACTGCAATATATTGCACTTTACATCAATATTGCATTGTTGTCCGAATAATGCAAACAATTGACGTTTTTCTGTTAACCTTATAAAAACTAATAAGATTTTACAATATTTCATATAATATGGTACTGATAAATATTTAATTTCCTTTTTTAAAAACTAATAAAATTTAAATATAATTCATAATTCAGACATGCGAAACATATCAAATAAATCACATGTGAAATGTCAAACTTAAATTCAAACATGAATTCACGCGCGTTTTAGACTATCAATATTTATGTGATGATTTTGATCATATTTTATGTTTGTAGTGACATCTATATTATTAGTTATAAAGCAAACCACATTTACATGTACTGAACATTTAAGTTTGGACGTTAACTGACTTAAGTGTGAGTTAGAAAACAATTTTTTAAATACAGAGTATATTTATTTGTTTGAACTGAATTTTGACATATTTTTAAAGTTTTGGTTGAACTTAAAAAAATGTTCAATGAAGTTGTTTTAAAGTTTTATAAAAACATCTTTAATGGAATAGAAATACAGTATCGTTAAAATTTCCAGTTTTTTTTCACAAATTACAAAGTTTTAAACAATTTATATGATCAAATTGATTATAATAATTAAACAATAAAAATTAAATAGAAAAGAATAGTATTGGCGTTAAAATAATAGGAAATCGGATGTAAACACATATAGAGCTATTGAATTGGAGTTCAAAACGGAATTTCGATGTAATTGGGGTGCAGTTGTGGTTATGAATACTTAATGGAGTTGTAGTCAATTTCTAACTCTAATTCTTACGATAGCGATAGCCATACCCAATACCAATTAAAATAAGTCAACAAACGTATAAGGATTTAAAACATCAGAATTTTAAAATATACTCTATAAGTAAAATAAGTTGTATAATAATTCCGAATAACGTGTATTTCAAATTTTGCCGATCACTAAATTTATATTGAATTATCTAAAGAAACAGTAGAAATATCCAAAAACGCTAAAATGCGAAAAATCCCTGAAGCGTTAGTTCTTACTACGAATGCGAGCCTCATTTCAAATTCTAAATCATAGCTTTTCTTATTAGTCTGACATTGAGGTTCGAGTTAAATAAAAGGCACAAACTTCTAAATGAATCAAGTAATAACGAAAATTGACTGCCAATACTATGGAATGATTGACCTTTCCGTTATTACAGTATTAGTTATGGGTTATCGACACACACTAATTGCGATCAAAGTTACCGACCATTACCACTATAATGCTATTACTTTCGCCTTAAATAATAATACACTCACTATAATAGTGTTTTGACGCATTGTTATTATTTCTCGTGAAAAATATTTTCATTCATTTTTTCCTGTATTATTCAGAATTTTATTATTAATAATTTTTTTACAATGAAAATTGTTGAGACGTGTGAATCAAATAGTTTTTTTTTAAAATAACTTTATTATACGCTATGTTTGATCAGAGGTTTTCTGCGCAAATATTGTATACATTTTAAAAAGCTATTAACTATTGAGATCATAAGGTATGCATGTATACACGTGTACTTGTTTTTGTGCGTATAAATCAATTTTTAACATATGTTTCATTGTTGAGTCATTGAATTTTTTATTATTTACGGCAATACGCATACGAAACACAGAAAGAATGTGTCTTTTAATAAAACTTCAATGATTTCCTTGATCGTAGAAAATTCGAGACAAAATTTATGAAAATAATGATTTTTCTTGGAAAAAGTGTTTGAATGGGGAAAACTTTTTTGCAAAAATAAATAGTTGAGGCATTTGTAATAAAAAATAATTTGCGTTGTTGTACTTTAATAGCGATTATTTGGTTAAATATTGCACGCATTATCTATGAAATGGATATAACAGTTATATCACTTGAAAAGGAAAAATTAGAGAGAAGTAAATGATAGCAATGTTTTTTACTGATAGCGTAACACACATCACTAATATTGAACTAAATACTGACAAGAATTAAGGCGCCACATAATTACATGCCATTCAATTGTATTGCGAGCATATAATTGTGATTATAGTGTTTCATAAACTGATATTTGCGTTTATTTGCGCACTTCAGTCGCTGTTATCACTCGCCGTACTGTTTGTCTCTCATTTAATCAGCTGTTACGCCCATTCACTTTTATAGTTTACTACTATCACACCAATTTGTAAATATAGCTAGTTTTCTCACTCAAACAAATTATATGTACATATATATACGTATATCTACCGCTATTCTTATAACAATTTATAAGATTCCTTTTTATTGCGTCAATTAAAATATTTTCCTCTTTAGTAATGTTAAAAGAAAAACAAAAAGAAAACTTTTTCCTTTTTGTGGGAATATGTGTGTTGCATATTTGTTTTAATAGAAACGCGAAAATCTCATCACTTCCAGAATTAAATTCCTCAAAAAAAAAAGTTTAATATTAAATTTTAGAGTAAATAAAACCGATAAATCTTAAATCGATAATCTCTTAATTAAAAATGTTTTTATTGGAAATATAATCTTTCATTTTGTTGATAAAATTTTTAAAATAGTGGTTTATTTATATTTATTTTGAAATTAAATTTAAAAAACTAAGAACAGCACAGCACAGCACAGCACAGCACAGCACAGCACAGCACAGCACAGCACATCACAATTTATTATATTTATTAAAAATAACAATTACAGAAAAACGAGACACTCATTCTTCCGTTCAGTTGATTCTGAATGCAGACTCAATTTGGCAGCTAATCGTTTTGACCCATCTATACATTTTTAGACAGATAATTAGTAATCGTCTGGATCTCTCTCTCTCTCTCTCTCTCTCTCTCTCTCTCTCTCTCTGTCTCAGTACATTAAAAATTATCAGACACTAAAATTCAATATAAAATATTTTACGAGTAATGCAAAATAAGCATATTTTGTTCTTTATTTTTCTAATTTTGTTAGCTTTAGATTAGAAATATCAAAATAATATTTTTTTCGTGTTTTTTTATTTATTTTGAATAAAATTGTTTCTGAACTTTTCTTCTCCGCTGTTCGGTATAAGCTTTGAGCGAAAATATTTGCGAGAAGAATGTTATCGACTGGTTTAACGAGTTTAAAAAATGCTATAATACGATCGGTTATAAATTCAAACAGAATATAATTTATTTGCAAATTAGTTAAAAATTAAGATTAAAATTCTGTATATGCAGTTAAATGCTTCTGTTAGAGCTTTTATGTTTACTTTACTGCTAAATATATAAAAAAATTTTGCGACAAAACTTTTTTTGTTTGCGAGCATTTGTCGATTTAAAGATAAAATATCACTTTTATAACCTTCACGACAAAAATTGAATGTAGAAAATAGTTTTAGCAAAGTATAAAATTACTTAACAGAAGTAAGAAAAATATACGGTTTTTGTGATATGACTTCGGTCTCTCTCTCTCTCTCTCTCTCTCTCTCTCTCTCTCTCTCTCTCTCTCTCTCTCTCTCTTCCAAAGAAAATCAGTTTCCGTGTAAATATTAAACCACTATTCAAAAGTTCGCATTCCTTTTATAAGCAGTTTATCGGCTTTTCAAATATAAAACAAGTTAAGAAAATATTTTCTTCAATTTTCATAGGAAAAAATTGAAATGCACTGTTTAACTCGAAACCACTTGCTTCGACATTTCTAAATATAGTAATTGGTCGGTGCAACAGATATACCGCCGATTATCGCAATGTGTAAATGGTGTTCAAATGAAAAATCCTGTGAATGATTTCTCGAAATAATAGCTCACAACAGTTAACTGCTTTCAAATACAATAATAATATTAATAATAATAGAAAACATATGCATATCCGGTAATAAAGTGGGAGTTTTAGCAGATAATTCATTAATGTAAGTCAATTCAACGTTTCTTTGTGTCGAACGACATCATTAACTGCGTTTGTGTTGATATCGAAAAAAATAAATGTTCGTCGCATTTAATTTATTTTAATAAAACCCTCAGGAGTTTCCGACACATGTCTGGCGGAGCCTTTAAAATCTCATTATATTATTATTATTAGGAGAATTTCTATTCACATAAATTATTATTATTTATACATTAGTAAATATAATGTTTTTGATTACGCTTAAAACGCATCGGTTCTTCTATAATTGATAGATTTTTTACTAGAATTATCAATTTTAATTGAAAATATGAATTAGGCCAGCATTAAAATTGACAATTACAGTATTTTTACATTTAGGAGAGTTTACATGAGTTCGATAAAACCAGGTGTTTTTATCACTGACACGTTGTCATCTCATCAGTTACACTGTAACTACTATTTAACTGTAATTTTCACAGCATTCATAAGTAGTTCACACAAATGTTTCCAAAAAATTCCAATAATGACAATGTCCACAATTAAACAAAAAATGCAAACAAGGATTGTATGTCGTGTCTCAAAAACAAAAATAATTTAAAATAATAATTAAAATCTCCATTTTAATTTTGAATTCAAGAGTAAATATAATATACAAATTGAGTAATTATTTGCATAAAATTTTTCACTAACAAGTATTTATTACTGTTGACGAATCAAAACTATTTTCCCTCTGAAAATATTTAGCAATAATTAATTTTCCAAAAAGAATAATAATAATACAGTAATACATAGTTGAGTGTCACAATGTTTTTACGAAATTCAAGACATGAAATATTATTTCCCCAGCGAAACAAATTGCAATTTTTCCAATGATTACTGAAGTAAAAGTCAGCGCAAAGTAAACTGAAGAAAAAAAATTTCAAGTGTAAATTTAGGAAAAAAAATAGTTATGAAGCCATGAATAGTTGTGTGGATCGCTCTTAACCATACTTAGCGCGGTATCGCTAAATATTTTCAGTCTCCCCTCTCATTTAGTTAATCGAAAAAATGCCAAAATCCCCCGAAGGGATACATTGCGTATTCTGTGACACACAATTTCAATAATTTTAACAAGAGTTGAAATGTTAGCGGTAATATTTTATGAATGAAAAAAATCTCTCGCTCTTGTCGTGTTTTTTTGTTCGTTCTGTTCGCTAAATAAAGTTAAGAAACTTCCTGTTAGGAAAAAGGGAATTATAGATCATTGTAAAGGAAGTTGAGAGTTACGACAGTTTCATATTCGGAAAGCAATGTTTTCAAAATAGACAGGTGTTCGAAGAAAGAGAAAAGACAGATGAATATTGAAATAGACCAGAGCTTGTGAACAGTTTTTTTCCGCTGTATCTCTCAGTGTGTGAATGTGAATGAAAGTATGAGTTTACGAGTTAGCGGATTGCCAGGTGAGACAAGCTTTGAAAGGAAGAAACAGTTGTAACCCACTAATATAGCTTACATTAGTTAGTCAGTCAGGTTCGGTTCGGTTTGATTTTTTTGAAGGACAACAGTTACCTTTGCCATCTGGACTTAGACACCACAAGGCTGCATATGAACGATAGCTCGAAACACCCATTTAATGCACATCAAACTCAAGCCATGGGTATGCGTTATGGTTATGGTTATGGTTATGGTTATGGCTATGGCTGCTGATCTTACCGTTAGTTATTTAAGACTCAACAATCATCAAACAAAAAGTGGTTCAATAGTGTGTTTTGGCTTCAAAAGCGGTGTTCGTAACCTTCAGCAGGAAATCTTTTCCCAATAAATAATTAAAAAGCGGTACTTAAAATTTGTTGCCTCATGAGTTAAGGCTAATTTATTTAAATTTCATTGTGTTGAACAGTACACCATTGAAATAATAATAACAGTTATAATAAAGTTAAAAATAAATAAAAACTAAACATCATTTTTCATCTGTTTTAGAGTATACAATGTTTTTCTCTTCTGTATATATAATTAAATTTTCTGTAAAACCGAAAAACAAATCATCATTTCTCGCATAATTTTTTGTGAAAACAAATTCCGAGAAAACTTAAAATATGTAATAGACTTTTAACCAATGCATTCATAACTAAAAAAACCAATTGCCACACACATACACAGTAACCGATCATACTCTCTCTCTCTCTCTTTCTCTTTAACCAATAAATTCTATTTTCAAGTGTTCTCGAATTTCGTTATTACACGCACACACAAAAGGTGTGCTTCCGTTTGCCCGAATTCCTTTTGCCCGATTCCCGTTTGCCCGAATTCCTTTTGCCCGAATTCCCTTTGCCCGAAAT